>NQII01006426.1:94492-121745 GCA_002778355.1 Clitarchus hookeri
AGGTTTTTTTTTTTTTTGCGCGTGCGTAGTTGTATTTTGATTTCGCCAGTTTTGCGCGAGTGGGGATAGGGTGACATTCCAGCGCTTCATGTCGGTTTGGTCTCGACCGCAGAGTACTGAAGCCTACGGTTATTTGGGTACTTTGGAAATCAACCCCTGAAAAATGTTACTGCCCCTACAAGCACGTACTTTAACGGAGACGCTGACCGGCATGCGCCCAGTTAGGTTGGTAACGATGGAGGGAAGTAGTTCCATGTCTTAACGATGAATTAAAAGTGTTCGGTTAATACCCGTGAATACTAAAATTATTGCCTTATTTCTGGTTTTTTTTAAAAAATACATACAGGATGATTCACGAGGAGTTACCGCCACTCACAGGGCGTGTTCCTGACATCATTTGGAGCAAAATANTTTTTTTTTTAAAATACATACAGGATGATTCACGAGGAGTTACCGCCACTCACAGGGCGTGTTCCTGACATCATTTGGAGCAAAATATGCCATATACCTACATATGGGTTATGTTCCCAATATTTACAGAGTAATTCCAAACATTTGAAAAATGACGAATAAAACAATAACCCTTTCAGAAGTAAATGCAGTGATGTATTATCAGACCGTATTGTTTACAGCTGAGCATCACAATTGCGTCTAACAAGCTTACAAAAGATGATCATAAATGTTCCCTTCTACTTCCATACACTTGGCCGCACGCGTATGAACGCGGCTGTCTTTGATCTCTGTAGCTGGCATGCATGATACGCGCAAGTAGTTCCTCATGTGTTTGTGCAGTCCTTTGGTAAACAATATCCTTCGTCCAGCCACATACGCAATAATCTAGGCATTTCCAATTTGTCGAATTACTCCGGAATTGGCAAATTTGTAAATCATTCACTTTACTTATAATTTTGCAGTCTGACGTGAACGACGCATGAATAAAGTGACAAAGTTAATATTCAGTTAATACGCAGTGAAAAAAGTAGATCTTAAGCAGGGCTTTCAGAAGTGCTCAGTTTACCGTGAACAGTCTATACACAAGCTGAACTGCGGCATGTGCCGCGAACACCGGAGCTGCACGCACCAGCAAACTGGATTCGCTGGCCAGCAATATGGCGGGTCACCGTTAGCCAATCAGTGCCCGGGAGACGGCAGCCCGGCCAACGAGGAATTTTTCCGCAGCATGCAGTAGCCGATCAGACACACAAGTCCCGTGGCAGATCTTCTCGTGCCAAATCAGCAAGAGAGAGAGGATACGTCGACATCGAAGGAACCGGCTCACCGTTTCAGTTCTGCATATTTACCTATTCTGTTGCCTTGCGTTCTACCCCTAACGATTGCAATTGTGTCCCTTTTCCCGCGTTTTGCCTGTCGCAATGCCACGTGGATTCCAGCGCAATTTAACAACTCATTAAGTAAAAAATTACTTCGGACATTCATTCAAAGGAAATAGAGTTGCTGTAGTCTAATTAGCGGCTTCTTCACACTTTTTGAATCAAACATATGGAAAAACAGCTCATGTATGACGTGTTTTGTTGTTTTCTGAATACGTCACGCATCAAAAGCGTTTGATACTTGTGTTAACATAAAAGTACCTTATTTTTGGTTAAATTAAACTTTTACATATTAATTTTCTTATAACTTACGNAACGATTGCAATTGTGTCCCTTTTCCCGCGTTTTGCCTGTCGCAATGCCACGTGGATTCCAGCGCAATTTAACAATTCATTAAGTAAAAAATTACTTCGGACATTCATTCAAAGGAAATAGAGTTGCTGTAGTCTAATTAGCGGCTTCTTCACACTTTTTGAATCAAACATATGGAAAAACAGCTCATGTATGACGTGTTTTGTTGTTTTCTGAATACGTCACGCATCAAAAGCGTTTAATACTTGTGTTAACATAAAAGTACCTTATTTTTGGTTAAATTAAACTTTTACATATTAATTTTCTTATAACTTACGNATACTTGTGTTAACATAAAAGTACCTTATTTTTGGTTAAATTAAACTTTTACATATTAATTTTCTTATAACTTACGATATTTAATTTACAGGATGAGTATAAAAGAATACCCCAAACTTTGAAGGTCTGTAATATCAAAAACAAACAACCTGCAACCTTGGTTGACCAATCAAATGAACCGTGGAACCGTGAAGTTTGTTTACCAAACATTCATAAATGTTCGATGTGACCACCACGAGCGGCCCTGAACGACGTCTACGAGATAATCGAGCTCGTTCCACAGTCTTGTCAACATGTCCGGTGTTACATTACAAAGCTTTCTCAGTAACTGATTCTGTGTCTTCAGAGACAGAGCCTACGAAGTGGTTGAGGTATCAGATGCGGGCGGCTCGCAGGACTTGGTACTTGGTCCGGTGCTGTGGCACATATTGCTCGATGGTCTTTTGAGATTGCAACTGCCTGAGACCTGTTCAGACGACGGCCTTAGTCTTATAAAAGCACGTTCTCTTACGACAAGACGAATGCAATCGCGTTGAAAGGACGTCTTCAACGAAAACAAGTCATGAGATTTGGCGGCAGACCAGTCAACTCACCAGTAAACTTTTGGACGATGATGAAGTATCTTGTGATTATGGTTAATCATCAATTGTTCTTATGTGAGGCACGCTAATGATAAAGTGGTGTTATTATTCCATACTCTTCGGAATTTTGACACGGCATCCTGGGGATTGAGCTATGTAACTTTGATTAGAATGTACAAGCGTATCTTCATGGCTATCCTTCAGTACGGGGGTGCAATCTGGTATTGAGGTGCATTACATCGTAATATCAAGAGAACGTTGCTGGGCACTCAGCATACTGCTCTGCTAGGAGTGGCAAGACCTTATCTAACTTTATCTTCTGATGCATTTCAGGAGATTTATGTGGCTCCTTCTATCGATCTTGGAGTGATAGAGAGGGGTGTGTTATTTGAACAACCCCTCAAGCCTACAAAGGCTGATAAAAGGGAAGTTAATTATTCTACCATGTAGAAATAGTAAGATAGATGGAGTCGTTCCGAAAAAAAGAAGACACACCTATGCAATTATTTCACATGTGTTCATAAAGATGAAAATGGAGTAGCTGTCGGTGGGTTATTATTCTTCCCTATTTCTGGCGGGACACTGCAATGTCAAACTGCATGGATTTAAGTTATCAAAATCATCTTAATGTGATGTTTGTAGAGTAGATGAGACAGCTCTTCACTAGCTTCAGCAGTGCTGAAAAATTTAGTATCTTATGATTAATTTTGATAGTGAATTTTGTCCTGGTGTTGATAATTGAAATTTTGAGGAGATCCTGAGGAATAAGGAGACATTTATTATATGGCCATTGCATTCGACTCAAATAGGTAAAAACGCTTGAAGAGTTTGATTTGTGAATGGAGGACCGCCATGATTGACCTGGTAATGACTGAACCAACTGAAGATTAGGGATGTGGTACTTGGTGGCCATTTATCTGGACACCTGTTGTAAACATAGTGGACCCTTTGAAAGGAAACAGGTTCAGCAGGAGAGAGAAACGACGAGAAGAGGAAGAGCTGCTGTGAAGCACAACGACAAGTAGAAACGGATGAAGTGGTCGAGGAGCAGACATCACCTAGAGGGATGAAAGTGCAACATGAAGCATCTCTTCCGGGAGCGGGCATCTGGACTCCGTTCCTGTGGGGATTGTCTTCCGGTTGTGTGGCTAGATGGGAGTGAAGATGCACCCTGCAATACTGATGACTAGGGACCTGAAAAATTCGCGAGCTCAATGACCTACAGGCTAGACTCTACAGTCTTATGCATAAATATGCCGATATAAACTGCACATTGGTTGTCTGCTGTCAGAGTGAGATGCGGCAATTGGACACCGTTTTTCAGGAGGTGTCAAACACCGTGCGAACCAATAGCTAAAGTTATATAAACGCACGTGTCTTGAATTCTACCTTTTTCTAAAATGAATACGCGATTTCTTAAGGTCTCTGCCGATGACTAATGGTAGATATGATTTTGCCCCACTGTAAAAGAAACTTGAAAGAAATCACAAATCATCTCTTTTACATATGATATGAATGCACACATGTTGTTAGTACAGTTATTTTAGGAAAAAATGAAAGGTGATAGCAGGATCTGTTTCCATGGATGGACGCTGCCGATAGGCTGTTGCTCGCCCTGAACAGGGTGCCAGTTGACAGAGATGAGTTTCTGGGTATATCAAAGGAATACCATGGAAAGAGCGGAACATGTTTGAACCAGAGTACGTTTTTCATGATGCTGTTCAGATCTACGGAAGAAGGGTATTTGATCACATGACTCAATTTGATGGTCGAGTGTTGATGAAGGTCTATGCTCCGCAAGTGACTGAATTACATAACTATGACTTAAACCCAGACTTGACCAAATGTGCTGCGATTGGAATTATATTTGTTGCAGGTGCGACGAAGTGGCTATGCGGAGTTTGAAGAAGAACCCAAGGCAAGAATGGTAACATTTATGTGCTTAGGTTGGTACGTTTCGTTGGACAAACTTTCTCGAGATGAGGCCGAGGATTCGGGCCAGCAAGCAGGTTACCGCACCTGGCCCAACTCTCGGACATCTCTGTAACTATGCTGGATCATCGCAGAACGTTATTCAACGAACCTTTATTTCCCCATCAGAGATGGTCTTCAAGTTGGGTCAGGTGAGGTCGTAACGTGAATTTAACCAAGTGTTTATACATATGTATGAAAATAATTTTCGGCGGACATGGCAGGTAGAAATTTTAAAATGTTCTCCGGATATTGTAGCTTAGATAAGTGAGTGGACCTAGATAAGTAAGACTGATGACATCTTATGAGCAGATAGGTAAATTAGTGCTGCTAGGAAGACCTGAATAGGGCCGGTCCTAGGAGGGGTGATGGTGAGGTCAGGCTCTGCTTCGGCCGGGAAACATTGTAATTTCGCCGAGTGTGTAACGTGTTCGAAATTCTGGCAAGTTTAATATTCGCCGACGTCTGACGAGGGTGTTCGCTGCAGGTCAGCCTGAAGGGTAATGGNGGGGGGGGGAGGCGTAGTACCAAAGTGCCCCCCTCCCCGTGAGTTGGGCGTGCTCGTTATGTGGGGGCTAATGAAGCAGAGTTTGCGAGGTTTGCGGTGTGTTTCTGTGTGTTGCGCGCTCGCATCTCCTTCTGTCCCGCGAGATGCGGTACGTAACACACTCTCTATCACGAGCACACACTCGTGCCGCCTTCTCTCTGAGGAGCGAGCGCCGTTCATGGCTCGACCCCTCGGCCCTCGCCGACGCGAACCTCAAAACCTCCTCCAATGCTCCTTCGCAGTGGACAAAAGCGAAGCGGTCGGCATCGCCGGATGCGCCGCGCTCACAAACGCACACACGCACACATGGTTAAAAGCGAAACCCGCGCGCGTAATTTGCGAGCAGAGACGAATACTCGGTTTAGCGAGGATGTTCCGCCCCGCTGCGGAAAGCTGGGAGGCAGACTCGTCCAACCGCCTCTCCCGTGCAGCGGTCTTTCGACCACCTCGTNAAAAGCGAAACCCGCGCGCGTAATTTGCGAGCAGAGACGAATACTCGGTTTAGCGAGGATGTTCCGCCCCGCTGCGGAAAGCTGGGAGGCAGACTCGTCCAACCGCCTCTCCCGTGCAGCGGTCTTTCGACCACCTCGTGCTCGGAGAGCGCGACCTCATACCTGACGTCACGGGTGAGGTGTTTGACAGGCTTGCCCGGAGCTACTCATCTTGAGGCGATCCTCATCGCCCGTGCGAGATGAGATCAAAGAGGCCGACTCAGCAACCGGGGTTCAATGAGGGGAAGGGACGGACAGCGGAAACAGTTGCCCACGCAGGAAGGGTGGTTTCCAAGAAAGTCTTGAGTATTCCCGCAACGGCGCTTCGGGCAGTTGCACGCGACGAAGACGCTCCTCCACCACGAGCAAGAGCGTGCTTTCTCGGACGAGCGGGTAGTGCGTGTTATTGACATGTAGCGGACGAGACCTGATAGTGAGAATATGGGAATCGTCTCGGAGTTCCCACGAGCACACGACGCAACCAGAAAGGAACTCTCACGTCACGACTGCCGCCTTCTTGATTTCCCAAACCCGGATTTGCCAAGTGTGTTGCCCTGTGTTCACTTCTCGCTCTCACACTTGTTAGTTAGTATTGTCGTTTGGTAACACGTCTCGTGGTTGCGCACAAAAAAAAACTAGATACAGGAACTCCTGGTTGTTTGGGTTCCGAACCACCCAAGTGCAGAAATCGGTAAGTCCTCCTGTGGACGTGTCTCGAACCATCACATGTTCGGTCTTCCAAGGTCAAAAGTTAAGGACGTAGACCGAGAATTAATTGCGACATCTTAAAACTATATCAGTAATTTTAAAATGTCAATGAGAAGAAATTAAAAAAAAAATATGTATTTAACAGTTAAGTGTCATAAAAACCTGAGCTCGCAATAGGCGTGTGTGTGATTTACTCGCTTGTTGCCCCGCGCGTCTGAAGCCCGGAGCGCTAATTATTTACCTAGGTATTTAACCGCTTTGCTAATCCTTGATGAAGGAGTGGNCCCATGGCTCATCCGTTTCCCAGCCAGCCCCTCTTAAACCTCGCCGAAAACAGCGGACAAAGCTATGCTTCGCAGCCCGCCTGTCCCTTCGTCCCACACGCCCCTTACCATGCAACGGC
Source organism: Clitarchus hookeri (assembly GCA_002778355.1). Classification (NCBI taxonomy): domain Eukaryota; kingdom Metazoa; phylum Arthropoda; class Insecta; order Phasmatodea; family Phasmatidae; genus Clitarchus; species Clitarchus hookeri. The sequence goes on from NQII01006426.1 coordinate 101,155, forward strand.
TCGCCAGAGCTTACTATAGTCCACCCCGCGCGGGCGTGCAGATGAATCTCCTCCACCTACCACAGGGTCTGATCAAACCTATTCTTTACACACTCTAACATTGGCTTATATAGGCTGCTCACAGTAAAGTGAGCACTTTTGAGACCCTAGTTTCATTTTCTTTTAGGCTATTTTTGTCCTTTAACCATGTTTTAAACATTATCATTGCCGTGTAAGTAATAAACACAGTGTGTATATTACACCGCACTCAGAAGTTAACGTCTGGAGCTAAAAATAATACACATTTATTGACTATTATTCCAATTGAAAGGGCTTTCAAAAGTGCTCACGTTACCGTGAATAGCCTATTAATATTAACGAAACTAATGTTCGTTCATGAAACTGTGGCGCGGAAAGACATTTCCATTGAGGAAGACGTTGTGAATAATTTTAATAAATTGATTTGCACATTTATGTAAAAATTTTGAAGTTCGGAAATTGGCGATTAATATTTGGTTCCCTACTAAACTGGTCATACATTTTTTCTAGCTTATTTTTTTAGGTCGAGTTCATTTAAACATCTTGAGCACTTTTCCGTTCGTAACTGATATTTCGAGTTATTTCGAATTCCTCTTTGTGCGACTGTCCGGGAATTTAAGGTGCCCGTGGACTAACTTCAGGAAAAAAAAAAAAAACTTTGCCAGTTAGTTGCATACCCAGCAAAAATTTACGGGAGTAAAAATTGTTTGCAAATTTCTCATTTGGCTGTCATAAATACTGTGAATTTGGCCGCTATGGGAAGTGGATTGTAAGAGTTACTTGAAATACTCTTGAAATGAGCCTTTGTTAAATATTCCTGCCCAAAAATGTTTTTTCGACGTAAGCTTGCATAATTTTCTATTGCATTGGCAGCAAATTCGGAGTAGTTATGAGAGTTAAAATATTACTGAAACAGTAACTTTTAAAATGGCGACTAGTAAATATCAATTTTTTTTTTTTGTTGTTTGGACACTGGACTAGGATTTGTACAGTAAAGAAATTTACATTACTAACAATTTCACAATAGCAGCCTTCGTTACTAGGGACCTGCAAATATCGCGAATTTATTTGTCAGGGTGTTTGACTTCACCGAACTCTACATTCGACTCGTCGCAATTTATTTACGTGCTTATTGCAACAGTGAGGTCCCTTTTGCCGTTTGACTTTAATGAACGTGATTGGGCCACCCTATCGTTAGTTGTTTATTATTGGTTCAGAGCCGTCCACAATGTGTCGTGCAAACCGTGGCCCAATAATACACTTATTACAAACACAAGCGTTTTTGAAATCTACTCTGGCTTCAAGTGTCTACCCGTTACTCCTTTCAGTCACTGATAAATCTATAGTTTTAGGCATTGTAACGAACAATATTTTTTTTACATAAATGGCGATGTTAATTTTTGCCCGGGATGGAATGGTACCCATTTGANGAAAAGGAAACAAAGCTATGCTTTAAAAATTTTTTAGTTTACCGTTAACCAACTACGCCCAGTATTTAACACAAAACTTCTTAAGTGAGTTTGCTTATCCTATAAGGAAAAATTAAGGAAAAACCTTAATAGTTTTGGATTCTTTCATTTACTGCTAATTTTAAGTTAATGTGAGGTAAAACAATTTAAAACAATTTACTATAGAATTTTAATTGTTTGCCTTTCCCTGCTGTAGATACATAAATTCACAACTATCAATGTATAATTTCATCACAAATAACAAAATAAAATTTTAAAAATATAACTGTGTGCTTTTTTTTCTTTAACAACTAACGAATAACGCGTAGTTAAAATTACGTGCAAAAATGTTAAACAGCTCGTAGAATGTAAGTTTCCTATAGTCGGACATTCTCAAAGCTTAATTTTCAACTGAAGTATCGGTACGAAAACCAATACATTCTGCATAAGTTATGGAGCTGAGCCTTAAAATGAGCGACGACTTGACAGCACGCGTCTTTTCAGAAGATCTGAAGAACTGATTTCTCAAATAGGCGAGGGGGACGCCAATCAGTAATCCTGTGTCAGTATACGCACTAAACCTGAACCAGTGAGAATTTCACAGTTTCAGTCAGTCGACACTTCCTGACTGATTCAACAGTCACTTCAGTGAATTCAACTGATGAATCTGTGAAAAAATATCAGATTTCCTTCACTTATTGACTCGGTAACATTTTCCACTGATTCATCGGTCTTTTTTTTTTCACGATTTTCCAGTGGTTTTTTTTCTGACTGATGGATCAGTTAAACAGCGTGTAAAAATGATCGTCAAATAGCGTTTAAAAATGGCCGTTAATTAAATAACGTGTATCAATTGAAATAACAGCTAATAAACTAATAAAATCAGTGCAAAATACTTTCTAAAACGTGTTCCGCCTTTCAAAAAATTATTTTACGAGGTAACGTGAACATTCAGTCTTTCATTAATTTTCCATTTCTTTCATTTTGTTTGCATGTAATCATCACAGCGCTCTGTTTGTAGGTTTAAACTGCATATGATATAGTGAAGAGAATGCACACATATTTACGAGGGTTATTCGGAAAGTAAGGTCCAATTTCTTATAAAACATAAACCATCACAAATTATTTTCAAAAAACTTTTTTTATTTAATTCCTTACATATTTTTCTATTTTCCTACATAGTTTCCATATTTGTTTAAACATTTGTCAAAACGTTCTACAAGCTTTTGCATGCCTAAGTCATAGACGTCTGCCGCCTGTGAGGATAACCAGTCTGTAACTGCTTCTTTCACCTCGTCATCTGTGGCAATCTCCTCTAAAAATTGATCACCTTCCTTATGATATCGGTCCAAAAAAATCAAGAGCACAAGCCATTCTTTTCATTTGGCGTTCCTCAGTAAGCAGCCTGGGAACCCAACGTGCGCACAATTTGTGAAATTGCAAATTTTCGGAGACAATTTTCTGCAAAGTTGTTCTGCTCACATTCGGAAATTCCAATGCTAAAGTTGAAATTGTGAATCGCCGGTCTTCACGAATCTTTTCGTCCACGGCTTTGACCAAATATTCTGTGATCACTGATGGTCGGCCTGGTCGCGGTTCATCATGGACATTTTCCCGTCCGTCCTTGAAAGCTCTCACCCACTTACGCACTTTGCCGTCACTCGTCGCATTGAGGTCATACACTTGACTTATCTGTCGATGAACTTCCGCTGCTGAAACGTTCCTTGCTGTCAAAAACCGAATCCCTGACCGTATTTCACAGTCGACGGGCTGATCAATTGTTTTAAACATTTTGAACTGACACTGTAAACAGCACACTGCAACAATACCAATGCAAATGGCGTCGTTTGAAGAGCAAGGCATGCCGGGAGTCGGTGCGCATGCGCGTTACAATGTTCGCACGAAATTAAATTAGCTACGACGATTCGGACCTTACTTTCCGAATAACCCTCGTACTATTTGTTTCGACAATCTTAACGGTACCAATTAAAACAAAAACGAAAAGTTAGGGCATACAATTTAAATCTTTACGAATTCGTGAAGAAGTATAACACATATATTTTCCGCTTATTTTTCAATTTGGCTTGGTAGTGCAGATGGTAAGGTAACGGCCAAACAGCTAACTGGAAGAGAGTAATTAGTTCAATCCCGGCCAACTACAAAAAATGATTTACTTCTTTAAATTACTGTGAATTGCGCAATATAAACAGCAAACTATAATACATATGTTTATTTCACGTTATTATTTAACTGAATTCAATAGAAACTATATTTTATTCGTCACTGCAGTCGGCCGTCCCTCATTCAATAAGTGAAATTCTTTCACTGAAACAATCAGTGGTTTTCCACTCATTCTAAGCGGAGCCAGTTTCACCGATTCGAGTAGTTGAATTTCACTGCGAATAAGCGGTTGTTCCACTGATTCTAATTTAGAGTGTAGTCTAGCGCCCCTTTCACGATTCTGCTATAAGAGTTTTTCGGCCAATAATAAAAAATATTTAAAAAAACAAGGAGAAATGCCGTGACTGTATCACGTGCAGCCAAGTTGCACACACAAGTTTCTGACCATGGTAGCAGCCTGAGAACAAATAGCTTTAGCCCGAGCATGTACACAACTGAAAAGCCTAGATTGACACCAAAACAATTCGTAAAATTCACCCACCTCGAGCTATGATTGAACTTAACCTAGGATGTAAGCGTGAGTCCGAATTTTTAGCACAGTTTTTTTCGTCAGTGGCCGAGATATAATTTTTTTTGTGTTTGAGGGGNGGGGGGGGGGGGGGAGGGGATTCATTTATTTCGTCTTTATGGACGTCTAATTTATTTTATGTCGTTGAGTTTTGAGAGCCCCCATTTGTAGTTTCTGGTTCAAAACTTAATCCTTATCTAACGTAGTATCTTGCAACAGGCGATTTTTTCATTTTATATTGGGACCAATAATTTGGCTGATACTCGACGTCATCCAGTTGGAGACGGCGGAATACGGACTTTAGGATAAAAGGCGACCTTAAAATATTTCCACGCGAGGTGGCGCCGTGACAAACTTTCGGTCTTGAGTTCGGGAGGGCGTGGGTTCGGTTTGTCCATGGTTTTCCTGAAATCTCTTCAGACGAAAGCCGGGATATTTCATTACTACAGGCCAAGGCAGTTTCCTGCACTCTCCCTACTTCTCTGAGCTGTCGACGGGACGTTGAGACCTACCTTCCAGCGCAGTTCAAGCATCGACAATAATTGGTTCACTGTTATGAGTTGCAACGTTGGGTAAGTTAAATTTTAAAAGTAACTTCTGTTAAGTTATTTTAGTGCACAAAGTTACTTCAAATACTTTCCGTTACATTCCAAAGACATGTAACTGGGCGTTAATTTTAAATTAATTGAACTAGTAAATTACTTTTGTATATATAGGCCTCCTTTAGCTCAGAACACTCTTTAATATTAAAAAAAATAAGTGGTAAAACGTACAATATTGGTTATAGTAGACTGAAAATACCATTATTATTACACAAATAGGTATTGCGTCAAGAAACATGGAATCTGCACAACTAAAAAGCCCCTGAGTTGGTATAAACGCAATTATTTTCTTAAATAAGATTCCTCCCTAACCATTTATTCAGTCAGTGACATAGGAAGGCTCATTTTTTTTCCACTAGGGGAATTACTTTTCAGTACTTTGATATTTTAGTTTTAACATTTTGTCATAACTTATTTCATATAATCATAAACCTAACATACCAAAACACAAAATTCTTGCAGCACTCTATATAGGTACTAAATATTAAAATATTGTATTGAACGAGCGGTGTGTTTAGCAGCAAGGCCAACCGATAGTAATATTGCCAGTAATATAAGACACTACATATTTGTATTAAGTGTAATACAGTAAATTTAACTCACATTTTTAGTAACACACTTAACCAAATATAAATATAAAATATGACGAGTTTCTTTTCAGTGGATAAATCAGTTGAAGTATTTCTACTGAACAAAAAGGAAACATTTAAAACCAGAAAAAGTTGAAACGATATCATCAACGCAGACATTTAAAATACGAATCCTACATAAAAGTTCATACCATCACAAGAAAAAGTATATTCCAAAACTGAGATTTCTTTTCAATAATTTATTATAACATTCTTTCTTTTTACATATCTTTCGGAACACCAAAACTCAAAACCATAAATAACAAGCCTTTCATGTTTTGGTTAGCGCATAAAAGCGCCTTGTTTTTAACTAAATGAAACTCACACACGTGTATAACATGTATAATAATGTATAGGCCTAAAAAGCTAATAATTTCGTTGTCAATATGATTAAAAATCATTGAAGAAGTGCTGGAAATGTTTTTTAGTTTTCTAGTTATGCTTGAATAAAAAAAAACCAGTTCTCACGCAGTATACGAAGTAATATTATGTGCATCTATTAAATTAAAGCCAAACATAAAAACAATCTGGTTTGCCAAATCTGAAAATTATAGCGCGATCTCGATATTTTACCATTTTATAATACACATTGTTTTAATTGTAAATGTACCTGAGTGACTAACAATTTAAATAGAATTGTTTAAGTAAATGCAATATTTATAAATAAATGTAAGTCATTTATATTATTCCATTAACTACATAGGTGTTACTATAATTCAAAATTAAATTAATAGCGCTAATATTATGCAAGACAATTATTTATAAAAGTACATAACCATTCATTTTACTAAATCCGCCAATTCGGATACCACCTTGATATGTGAATATAACACAAGCAAATTCACGCCCACATGACGTATATTTTCTTACATTCAGTTGTTTCCACGTGTTAAATGATGATATCCTCGATCGAAATAAATGTTCGATAATGCATATTAATCATTTACTTTAAATTTGCATCGTATCTATTTTATATTCTACGAAAGAAATAATCTTTAAGTTTAGGAAATGGCAAACCATTTTCTTCACTGTCTGTGGACAAATTAAAACGTTCTTTAAATACTTAAATGTAGGAAGTACACAGTTCGATTGTCGTAAGGATGGTAGGCACAACCACTCCCAATATGGTGAAACACAGATGAATGAACCCTCGCCCATATATTCTATTGACTATCTAGTCGGCCATTCAACCAAGGAATCATTTGCTTCACATTACAACCGATACACCCAACCCCCTCACGCTTACCACAATTTACTCCCTCTAGCTTGACAACCTGTGCCACCATTATATTACCCTAGTTATTTTGTTGTGACATCATATTGCTTGCTCATGATTGGCTGTTGGTCTNACCTGTGCCACCATTATATTACCCTAGTTATTTTGTTGTGACATCATATTGCTTGCTCATGATTGGCTGTTGGTCCAGTTTCATCTCGACCTCCGCAGATAAATAATGTAGACAAGTCGTACCATGTCACATTTCTTCATCTGATGCGAGAGGTGACATATAGCTCTCTCTCTCACNAACCTGTGCCACCATTATATTACCCTAGTTATTTTGTTGTGACATCATATTGCTTGCTCATGATTGGCTGTTGGTCTAGTTTCATCTCGACCTCCGCAGATAAATAATGTAGACAAGTCGTACCATGTCACATTTCTTCATCTGATGCGAGAGGTGACATATAGCTCTCTCTCTCACTCTCTCTCTCTCTCTCTCTCTTTCATGACCTTTTAAGCATTATCTGGTAAGTTATTTTATTTTCCACTCTTCCATCATATTTCGCAGGGGTATTATCGGCCGTGTTCTAAAATACACATATATTTTACACCAATGTAAAAAAATCTGCTTAAACTTCAAGTAGTTGTTCGGACCAACGAGCTAATGGAGTGTAGAGCTCAAGATGAAACGTTCGTTTATTGGTCCGTCTGCGACCAGTGTCCAAACTTTGTCTTCGGTGGTACCATCGCTGTCTCTAGCTGGACTGTCCACATTGCCAGCGACTCTATTCGTAAACCATTAGAGTGAAACCACCCATCTTTGGCAACCGGGGGGGGAGGTGGATTGAATTACACCTTGGAATGTACGAATTCAGCTCAGGTAATAGACAATCTAATTCTCCGTGCTTTTCATGGCAATTAATCCACAATTCTATCAATCTTTAGATATTTCAATCATATTTCGATCGTTCAATCAATGATAATCCATTACTATTTTGTATGCAGAATATTGACCAACTGACAAGACCGGGAATAGCAAACGATTACACCAACAATATCAACCATAACAAACTGCAATACCGATGATTATCCCAGTCATAAAAACAAACCAGAGCAACCACTTACACCAAGCAGCAAGACCAACCAATCATACAGATTGTCCACACTAGCTGGCCATACTAAACATAAACACCGGCCGACTTGGCCAACTGACCAACACCGCCGACGGACCAGACCGACCAACAATATCGCCGAACCATACCGAACAACCATACAGACTAACCAGGCATAACGGCTGATCAGATCAACCAGACCTTACCAGCCGACCATAATAACTGTAAATACAAACAGACCATCTTCACAGACTTCAAAAATTAGTCCTAAAAAATCAGACCGGAAATATTAGACCCCAAAAATCAAACCTAAATGTCATACCTTAAAAATAAGACCTCAAACAGTTCTCAGAAATCCAACAGACCTCAAACAGAACTCAGTCAACTTTAAACGACAATAGAAAGACATATTACTTGTGATTGGATCGTTGCTCTCTTGCAATTTCTCGCAGAAATGTTTTCCTATGACAAACTGTTGCGGTCAATTGTATAAAGTACATAATTAATCCGTATTTCGTAAAGGAGTAGGGAAAAGTTCAAGAAATGAAATAAATACTACTTTATGGACATAAATTTATTGCACTACTTATTTAATACACTCGATCTCTGCATGTCTCAGATGCTTGCAGGTCATGGATAATATCTAATGGTCTCATCTGATGCAACCTTCGTACTTCAGTTCACTGATGATTGAAGATGTCTCCTTAATGTGCGAGAATTTTTAGCGATCAAGAGTCTGTTTATATCAACAAGTTCTTTTGGGCCTTCGGGAAATAAGTAGCCAGTGGTGTTGTCATCTTCTGACTTCTTCATACCGCTATTTGAAGCAAACCTGGTGGGGGTATGTGTCCAAGTATCGAGAAAATAACCATAGTCTTTATCGCCAACATTGTCCTCGTAGTCTTCTTTACCTATATCTTTTCCAGCACGGAGATTCATTTTCTTGACAGTTGGGTGTCGTTGCCGACCTAGTGTTTNTTGTCCTCGTAGTCTTCTTTACCTATATCTTTTCCAGCACGGAGATTCATTTTCTTGACAGTTGGGTGTCGTTGCCAATGTAGTATCTGCAGCTGCTGATGATAACATTATTCTTCTGAAGTTCGTCCAGTTCACATGCCAGTTTAACAAGTGTGTATTTCGCACGAAACGACTGTATGACACGCTGATCGTCGCTCGTATAGTCTGAAGTCCCCTAGTCTTCTGCGAACATATTATGCAGTGTATTAGCAAGAGGTAGCGATGTGAGCATTCATGATATTCTTCAGTTAGCGAAAGAACAATACACTTGCAGGCCTTGAGTGTTTATTTAAGTAATCACTTTGAGCGAACTGTCTATAACATTTATAGCAGCTAAAAGTCGAGCGAGGTGGGTTCTTCGTTGTCATATCGCCGGGCATTACAGCTTTTTGCTAAAAACTCTTGTCACAATAACAACAATGATTTCTGAGTAGTTTTTGGCCAATCGGTGAAGGTTTGCATCCAGTCAAGCGCGACATATTCGATTTCGCCTCGTCAGTGGCTTGCATCATCTTCATTCGAAAGAAGATACACTTAGAATGACTTCTGCAGACTGACTCCGGCAGACTGACTCCAGCAGACTAAATCCCGTAGACTGACTCCTGCAGACCGACTCATGCACACTGACTTCAACCGAGACTGACTCCTGCACAGACAGACTGCTGCCGACTGACTTCCAACAAGACTGACTCTCACCGAGACTGACTTCCGCAGAGACTTTCTCCCGCCAAAACTGACTCCTGCCGAGACTTCACGCGTTTGTTGGTCGAACAGCAACGACCCAGCTAGACGAGGTGACATTTCTGACACTTCTTTAGTAAGGAGCCCAGCTTATGCTAACAGAGAGCCTTCTGCGAAACATTTCAAATGTAAAAGATACGGGAGAACTCTGAGAAAGCCTACATACACGTTTGTGCGAGAAAGAATCACAGATAATAGGAAAACACGCAGATATCTATATTTATAATTATATATATATATATATATATATATATATACACATATATGTGTCTGTGTGTGTGTGAGTTTACAATGCATTTTTACAAATTTTTGCAATTCCTTTAAATTTTCAGTTTTCTAGGTTACCTAGGCTTAAGGTCGATGTCATGTTAATTAAATATGGTGGTTGGGGTCCAAAATTACTACGGTCGGGGCTCATTATGTAAACTAACATATTCTTTGTCTGTCCTGGTCCAGTGGGCTTTACTCGCTGTCTTTAGTCCGCCTTTCTGATTTGTGGACTTTTTCGAGGAGACCACCTTGCTGATTTAAAGACTGTGTAAAAAATTTTCACATTTTTTTTTTTTTAGAAATGTTTCAAGGAAAGAAAATTTTTTATGAAAAAGATAAATTTTGAAGGGAGAATGTGTATTGTGAGGGAAAACCAATATTTCCAGTGGGAGAAAAAAAATACATTTTGGGTTAATATGGCCGCTGCGCACTGTGATGTCACAACAATCCACAATTCACCTTTATGACCAACTGGTCCCGAATCGGCTATTTAATTATACTTTTATATGTTACTTTATTGAAAATTCTTGCTCTTCTGTGTATAAAACAAAACTAAATTAAATCAATTCCTTTTCCAAAAATTTAAACATAAAACTGCAAAGTATTCGAGTTATGGATACTTCTACAGACACTGGAAGAAAAGCTAGAAGCGAGTAGCCTGCATCAACAACCGCGAGAACACAACTTATGCTGGTCTCTATTTTTCCACTGATCGGTACCCTATTGGTCAAATCTACATCGGATAGCTTCACAGTACTACTATTGGCTGGCTATTTGCCGCTGAAATTCCGAGTTGACAGTGCTCCATTCAAATCTCATGTTATAATTAAAGTAATACAAAATACATATCTTTAATTAGCAAAGTGTACAAAATCACAATGTACACTGAAGAGCCAAAAAAAACTGGTACGGGCGTGCGTATGCAAATAACAGAGGTGTGGAACCACTCAGAGTAACGCGATGCGGTAGGCAGTTAGATCGGTTACTGCTTCTACAATGGCAGGTTATCAAGATTCAAGTGAGTTTGAACGTGTCGTTATAGTTGGCGCACGAGATATGGGACATAGCATCTCCGAGGTAGCGATAACATTTGGATGTTCGCGTACGACCATTTCACGAGTGTACCGTGAATATCGGGAATCCGGTAAAACATCACATCTTCGACATCTCTGTGGCCGGAAAAAGATTGTGAAAGAACGGGACAAACGACGACTGACGAGAATCATTAAACGTGACAGACGTGCAACCCTTTCTCAAATTGGCGCAGATTGGATTTGTGGACCGCCCTGCAGGATTCATGGCGTAAATTGCCTCCTGCATACCTTCAGACATTAGTCGAGTCCATGCCACGTCGTCTTGCGGCACTTCTGCGTGCTCGGGGGGCCCTACACGATATTAGGCAGGTGTACCAGTTTTTTTGGCTCTTCAGTGTAGTATTCAGGAAAATGTATGTTGGTGAGGGTATGCGTTCTTGTAAAATTATGGCAAGATCTAGGAAAGTGATGATACTACATCGGTTGGATTTTTGTTTTCAGGGGCAGAGAGAAGATTGAAGAGATTTGAGCCACTCTAAACATCGAGATCTTGAGAGCCGATGAGGGTGAAGCGAGATGAGTACGATTGGGGGAAACGGGAGATCCCCGAGAAGACCCACTGACCAGCGGTATCATCCGGCACGATTCCCACATGAAAAAATCCGGAAGCGGCCCCTCCGGGAATCGAACCCGGTTCGCCAATGTAGGAGGCAAGTAGTCTAACCACTACACCACCGCGGCCTCTTTTCAAGGGCACAGGTATTTGTACATTTACTTAGTCCAAACTACACTCGGGCATAATCGCCAAACATGTTACTATCACTTAAATATATGCAACTATTTTTTCATGGTTTCTGGTGCTGCAAATAAGACATTTTTTTGATGCGCGCTGTACGTAAGTTGATAAAGAACTTGCTCCGTTATAATTGCCAATGAGCTGTAGCCTTTGTGTTCGTAACGTAGAGCAATAGCACAAATGAGTTACCAATAGGAAGATCATTGGACACTGAGCCTCGCAGTATACAGTGCTGGTCAAATATAATCTTCCTGTGCAACATGCAGACGATTGTCTACAATGAGCACGAAAGAGTTAAAATACATGACGTTAGCTGGAACGGCTAGTTTCAAGTGTTGTATTACTGCGAACCTGCTATGACTGGGNTTTCAAGTGTTGTATTACTGCGAACCTGCTATGACTGGGCATTGTTTCAAAATAAAATTACTGCCTGTAACTGCACGTATCACGCGCGAATATATTTGTGTAGTTTCGCTATTATGATGAATCCATCAGAACACCACATGTCATCGACAATAAATTTCATGGCCAAAAAAAAAAGTAGGATGATTAAATGAGCATGACTTGTGAATACTGGTACATAATGAGTTGTTTCAATGGAACTACGTCGACTCATCACGCTAGCCAATACGGAACGGTGTGAATATTGGATGGGCGTGTCCTATGTATTCCGAACTTGCAATATGGCGGAGGCAGTCAGTAGAATTTCAGCTGGTCACGCAGCAATTTATGTGGGCGATTCACTTCTATTGAATTCCCTGCCCAGCTCAAAGAGTTACATTTCCCATCATCACTAGTCATTGTCATTTATGAGCAAGAAATTCACACTCATTTGGAATTCTCACCTAAACGAGTGTCTGTGATATTGTTATGATAGTTATCATGCGTTCGAGTTGTAAGGGCATTTTTCATATCGTTTAAATGGGGCATCGCATTGGTCTNTTGTTATGATAGTTATCATGCGTTCGAGTTGTAAGGGCATTTTTCATATCGTTTAAATGGGGCATCGCATTGGTCTGCTATGCTATTGACGTGCAACCCAAAAATTGTGATCTACCGCACAAAACTACGCGTAGAAGTGTTTGTCAGGTGCTTACGATCGGTACGTAATTATTAGAGAACATAATTTTGCGTTATGGTTTGGTAACACGCTACGCGCCACGCAAGTATATGCCAGCTTCACATACGCCATCGCTCACCAGGCAAGGCCTGGAGAAGTTCGAACCATAAGTATACGTTCAGCACTCAGGTGGCTTAGTTCTCATTCCGAGCTGGCATCAAAATATTTTGTATTTTCAACGTGTGGAATTATAAATTAAATTGTGTCAGAAAGGGTTCGCGGCTTAATAAAAGTGCAATGATCAAAACCGATGCACGCTTTAGTATTATGAACTTCGGCGAATAATTAACGCAGAAGAGACCTACTTTTCTTGGTGGCAATTTCGAAGTTTCTTAAGTTGGCACTAGTGTCAATGTGGCCATGTAAAACACACGAGAAGTACATTGAATAAAAATCCACTGGAGAAGTGGCAACCAAACTGTTTTGTAAACGAGCTTCAAAGTATATTTCAGTACCAGCAACAGAATGTTCTGTTAGTATATTGCAACACTGATTGTTGCGGAGACGATCCAATTATTGCTGAAGTTCCTCTATTGAAAGAACTATCTGTTATGCAGGAGCAACAGAATGCTCTGCTGAGGGGAACTATATTCATATTTGCAGATACAGTCACACACACAAGGCCACAAAAAAAAAAACAATTCTGTTGCAGTTGCTATTTACGTTAACAATATTAATGATGGTACCTGCAACCAAACTCATTGGCGTTCCTAGCAGTGGCGTGTGGTGAAGTGTTGCAAGGCGATCTGGTGCTTGCTCAGTGCTGTACACACTCGGCGCATGCAGCAGGAACCAGTAACCAGAGTGGAGTCGGGAGAAACTGAATATATTGCGGCCACTCACGAGAATTTGACACGTGCTGTGACGTCAACTGCACTACTAATCAGGTATAGCACAGAGCAAGACGCAGCTTATATTGAAACAGTTCACAACACTCCGCTGGTCCCTAGTCTAATTGGTTTACGGGTACACAAATCGTGTACCTAACACCACATATTTCTTTCTCAGTGTGCGTACATAAGGAAGGACATAAGCAGAGATTTAAAAGTACTCTTTCTAATCGTGTGCTAGCCCGCCGTACCTACTAACACCAGTTCCGCAACGGGATAAACATCAACTTCGCGGAAATGGAAGCTAGAACAGAAGGCTAAACAAAAAATCGTTACGGAGGAGACAGGAGGTTGGGAATAAACAAATGACGGGCGGAGGAGCCGGCATGAGCTTTCCAATTCACTCAGGAGTCATGCCGGGACAATGCAGCACGTCCCAGCCCCCCTCCCCCTCAATTCCTTCTCTCGCCAGCGCCAGGAGAACTGAAAACTAAGCGAGCTGCTCGGCCATAATTCATCCCCCGCGTAGCCGGCAATAATTATTATTGTAGTGGACGAGCGTTCCTGGCGGGACACAATGCCGGCCGGCCATTGGCTGGGACAATGGGGGAGGCGAAGCGATGATGGGTTTGTGGGCGGAGGAGGAGGGGGGCGCGGCATTGTCTGGTGGCTACGCCCCACGCCATCCCCCACGTCGGCGGCTGGGCGCAGATCAAACTCAACGCCCCGTCTATCCCCCTCTTCTCGCTACATCTCTCTATCTCTCCCATCGACTCTCTGGACCGCACGGGCTGCGGCGAGACCAGGGTCCGAAAGCATGCGACTGTCAGGTGCGATGCACGGTGAATTAAGTTCATGGTGCAGGATGGTCTTGAGTACCTTGCATATATAGTCTGTTCGCAAACCTCATGTAGGACAAGTTCGGTTGTCTCCTAAATACATCATCCATCGCAAGCGTTCTATACTTCTATTAACACGGCAGTTCCTTATATTTGGTAAAACTTAACTTTTACTCATCATGTCTCTAAATTATTATATAAAACTTACAATGTATATGAATAAAAACAGGGGGTGTTGGGAACGCCTAGTGAGTAGAGACCTGAAGAATTCGCGGATTCATTTTGGGACAAGCTAGGATTCAAAACACGTGCGTTGATATAACTTTATAGCCATTGGTCCACGCGGTGTTTGACACCTCCTGGAGAACGGTGTCCAATTGTCGCCTACCACTGCGACAGCAGACCACCAATGCGCAGTTGATATCAGCATATTTGTTCATAAGACTGTAGAGTCTAGCCTGCAGGTCATTGAACTCGCGAATTTTTCAGGTCTCTACCAGAGAGAAATAGTTCTTAATGCAAAAAATTATTGCACTGGGTGCGCACAAGTGCGGCGCAATGTCCCTTTGGTGAAATTTTCTAGACTTGGTTGGTTAAGCCATGTTTGCATGAGGCGGATGAATATCCTGGAAGTAGAACTCAAGCAGGGCTTCAGAAAAGTTGGAAGTAACCGTGAATGGACCAATATATAGTGTTATTATTTCGCGGCAGAGTGTACTTCGCTGCTTTATACATACGAGACCAGTTTTTTTTTGTTGACTGCCAGAATTTCCCTTGCCTAGGTTAACGTCATTTACATGGGATTGTATGATGCTCACGGTTAATTGAGGACATTTGAAGTCAACCTTTGAAAAATGTCACTGCCCTCACCTGCAAGTATTTTAACTGGCATACTGAGAGGCAGGTGCCCAGTAAAGTTGGCTACGACGAAGGGAAACAATTTTCACACCTTTGCGTTGAATTAGCATTAATAGTTATACATTTGTGAGTACTGAAACGATATCTATTACTTTCTATTTTAATTTTCGTGTGTGTAAGAACTAGCAAGTTCGTGGAGTGTGAGAGATTTGGGCGGTTCTTAGCATCGATGTCTTGAGAGCCGATGAAGTTGAAGTGAGGTGAGTGTGGAGCAGCGCCGGAATTCCAGGGTGGGGGAGACGGGAGATCCCCGAGAAAACACGCCGACCAGTGGTATTGTCCGGCACGATTCATAAAATTCGTAAAAAATATATTTCTCTGATAATTTCACAGTCCCTTTTACCCACGCACGAGTAAAGCGATCAGGCTCATAAGAATATTAATTTCACGTACGGTGGGAGAATACACAATCTTAAGCGGGGATTTCAGAAGTGCTCAGTTTACCATGAATAGTATCTAGTCACACTGCCGTTGAACTGTTCTTATATTGTCTCGAGTGTATTTTGGAACGCGCCTCGTTGATTTTCGGCCAATGGAACAAGTCAGAGGAGCATATAATATCTTGTAGTTTAGCCTGCTGTCAGAAAGTAACGCGAATTTTTCATGTCTCTACTTTAGTGTGTCGCCAAAATGTCGGGAACGCTCTGAAGTTCTTAATAAAAATAATATCTCGAATCGTACTTATATAGTTTAAGTAAGCATTATCGGCATTGGTCAGCACAAAATCAATGTTTAATACTTCATCATGCGACCTGTAAAGCGTCTCCAACTTTAAACACACTTATCCAAGAACTTAAATTTAGGTTCTTCAGTAGTGAAACTGGCAGATTCACTTAAGTACGATTCGAGGAATAGGTTATTTATTACGAAGAATTTTCACGGAACGCTTTCAGCCTTTTGCGACAAACTCAAGTGCCACGGCACACTGATAAAACTTTATTGTGGCAGCTAGAAAATATTTTATGTATTCAACCTGCCTATTTTTTTGTGATGAATACACATTGGCACATCGGGACCTGGGACCGNCTATTTTTTTGTGATGAATACACATTGGCACATCGGGACCTGGGACCGGAACGTCGGAGCTGTTCGTGCTCTATCATTACGGTCGGCCGCGGCCATAATGGATGCAGATGACTTTAACCTTTTACCTTGACTCTGGTGACCTTTGATCGTCGGCCGCGGCCATAATGGATGCAGATGACTTTAACCTTTGACCTTGACTCTGCTGACCTTTGATCTTGACCATGGTAATATTTTACCTTGGCCCTGGTGACCTCTGATCTTGACCATGATGATATTTGGCCTTGACCCTGGTGACCTTTGATCTTGACCATGGTGATCTTTTACCTTGCCCCTGGTGACCTTTGACCTTTAAACAAAAAATAACAAAAACTTATAAAACATTTAAAAATTACTAAAAATGTATTATTAATAATGTGTTATTAAAACATTCATTATACAAAAATTAATATTAAAAAAATTGTAATTAAAATTTTATTTAAAAAACTTACATTTCCGGATGTCCTCCTCACACCCATCCCCTTCATCTATACTCATTCTATCATGTGTCGCCATCTTGGTTTTTTTCGTCTGTTGTTTGTTTAGTTTATACATTGCTGGAGGCCACTATTTTGGTTGGTGAAGTCTGCCATATTGGCAGGTGCAGCCATCCGCCATCTTGGACTGTGCAGTCCGCCATTTTTGTAGGCGTTAAGCCACCGTCCACCATCTTGGTTTTTTCGTTTGTCATTTGTTTATACATTACTGGAGTTTGTCTCTCACCTTCGTTCGACCGCCATATTGCATTTCATATGTTTTCATCACTTAGGTGGCGCTAGTGTATTAATTTACCCACTAGGCGAGTGGCCGATTTAGCCACCAGGTGGCAGCCATATTTGTTTATGGTTTTCAAAGTAAAGGTTGCGAGGTCGGCGTCCTCCATATTGGATTCATTTTCAACACCTAAGTGGCACTATTTTCTCGATTTCTTCACCAAGCGGGCTGCCAATTTAGCCACCAGGTGGCAGCCATATTTTATTATGTTTTTTTTTTAAATTATAGGTGGTGCTGTCGGCACCCTTCATGTTAGATTTAACTTTCAACAAATAGGTGACATTAATTTCTTGGTTTCGCTGCCAGGCGAGCTGCCGGTACCCGCTCATTTTGACTATTTAGCCGCAAAGTGAGCTGTCGGCACTCATATTTATAGTCATAGGAAAATCTGTAATTTTTCATTCCTATTTTTAAAGATAATATTTTTTCAATAAGCAATATAACTACAAGCTTAAATTATTAAATCGATATTTTTTTATATTAATATCTTTAATTAAGACCGACCAAAAATATTTTTCGTTATAATGGTAATTACATTTTCTATTTAAATTCAGTATTTATTCTGTTATCTCTCACCCCACCACTTTAGTCCGACCAATTATTCACCATAGTTTAATCCCTTATCACTGCAGCTCTTGTTTTCAGCATTGTCCGCCAGAGCGTGCTAGTTTGGGGAAAGTATTTAATGGGAACAATGTCGACAATTGACAGTTTCTCCTCTAATGCCAGAGGTGACAGATCGCTCTCTCGCCCCCTCGTATTTTAGCATTATTACTGGTAAGTTCAGATAATTAATTCCATTAGTCGCATGACATTATCTAGCGTGCACGTAATACGCATATATAT
The DNA here is from genome assembly GCA_002778355.1 of Clitarchus hookeri. NCBI lineage: Eukaryota > Metazoa > Arthropoda > Insecta > Phasmatodea > Phasmatidae > Clitarchus > Clitarchus hookeri. Next base: position 119,122 of record NQII01006426.1, read on the forward strand.
TCCCGTGAAATTTAAAATCTGCTCAAATTTGGAGCATCGGTTCAGGCCAGCTAGTCTCTGGAGGAATATGTAATCTCATATAATACGGTACTAGAACTTAGTTTCTTTTTAAAATTTATGTATTTCCCATCGATCTAATTTGCAAAGATGTTACCTCATGTTACCCGTGCCGCTACTGTAACGCTTCGTTTGCATTCACCAATTGTGCTCGAAGACACGAAATGCATGGATATTCGAATAATGCAAATGGAGTGGCATCTAAGTGTGGAAACTGGGGCACGGCATTTGCTAGGCGCAATAACTTGCGGAGGCATGCAAAAAAAAAATCTGCGTAGCTGTTAGGACCTTCACCTGCTAAAATCCGTCGTGTACAGTCCCCTTCACCCCAGCGTACGAGTGTGATTCCCACAAGAACAAGGGTTCAGGCTGAGTATCCACCTTCGTGCCAGCGACCATCACGCCCAAGAATCGTGGCAGGGTCTGGGTTGGATAACGACAATGATTACGCGGAGGTCCAAACTGCAGTCCAACGCAGTCTAAATACCTATGCCTCCACAACGAGAGCGGGTGTTCGAAGGATGTTTGCACAATTTTAGTTCGAATGGGGCAAAATATCGCTATTGGCTTACCACAAACACGCCACCAATAAAATTTAATGTATGGCTCGAACGCAGTTTTGCAAAACCGACCTCATTCAACGAAAGGAAGGTATTCGAATCGAAATGCAAGATATCGAAAATACTGCAAAACCTCATACTGTAAATATACGTCACGAGAAAGAAGCATACAAACAGTGTGTTTCGGAGTAAATACAAAAAAAAAAAAATCACCGAGTGCCATTTCCTCTCTACACAACATGCTTGTCTCCCTCAGCAGAACATTGGTTTGAAAATGATGTAGGAAAAAACCATGTGCCGTGTACGGATGCGTTATACACAGGGAAGTAACCCGTTCATCCCCCCTCACCACGGCATAGACGCTCATCATTAAATCATTTCCTCCAAAGTTTAAAATCAGTACATTAGGAAATTTAGGCACCGGGAAATAAATACCCATATGGTTACTCCACGTGCGGCGATTTTTCTAGCACCCATTGTCAGCATATAAATTTTTTTATATGCATCGATAATACACGTATAGTAAGTTTTGTAAGGATAAAATTATATACCGTGAGGAGACGCTAGCGCAAAGGTTAAAGGTGCGCCCACCACAAGTACAAAATCACAAAAAAAAAAAAAACTGTTTTCCCCTCCCAACACCGTCAAGAGTCACAAACACACTTTAGCCGAATGAAAAGTGACATGCGAACTTGTGTTTGTATATGTGCGTGGCCTCTACGCCAGCAGCTGTCAATAGTATTCACTATTTATAAATTAAGCAAACTAAAAAATAGTTTTATTCCCGAGATGCTAGTCCACCATGCAGATTTATACCACAATACGAATTCCAGCAAAGATACGCGCATTCAGCTCTCATTCACCATCCTTAAACCTGGTCGAGATACATAAAGAAAGACTTCACAAAAGCGAAAAAAATTAGAGTATATTGCAGGCAGTGCATTACAGAGACCACAGAATTTTAGAGTTATGTTAATCCATTTCGAATATAGAAAATGATTTCTACGTACAAATTTTTTTTTTGTAAATCAATTATGGCTCGAACTGCACTGCACCTGTGTTTGTTTTTCGTATAAAAAAAAATCAAATGTGAAAATGTTTTATTAATTCCGGCGAAACCAAAGATACATTGTGATTCTGTGAAATTAATAAATAAGGGGAAATAAACTATCATTCTCCACTTGTTCATACGTCAACCACACACACACACACAGAGCCCGGAATATCACAATTGCAGGCGAGACTGATAGACGCATTAAAAACTATAAGAGAAAAGCGTACTTAAGACGCCCGCCTACCTGAGAGCAAGTTGGTCGTTCCGGTCTCGCGGTGAAGCCAGCCGGGTGGGCGACAGTGGCCGCAGTTAGAACTACCGTACCTTCTCTCCCCCTACCCGCTCGAACGGCTTTCACCCCTCCTTCTCGGATGCCTTCGTCATGCAGCAGGGTGCTTACCAAGCACCCTTGACTCTGTGGGAGAACCAGACATGTCTATTTTACAGGAACGGTTCTTTCTTTCCTGTTCAGCAAGTACAATTGATGATATTACTGAGGCAAGAGTAGCAAAATAGCATGATATGTTTTAAACGCGAGTGCCGTAATAAAATATAATTTATTCAACAATGAAATTGTAAACTTTAGTAGCAGCAGAATGTTCATCTTCAAACGCAAAATAAAATTTGAACACATTCATAAAACACACACTGTAATATAAATAATAATAATAATAATATTGATGATAAGCTGACAACTCGAAGGTTGTTTTGAGCCCTGTGGCGATGGAAACGCGCCCAGGGTGACAACGAAGTTGATTCTACCTAGGGTGGTTTACAATTGCTGCAATTTAAAGAAGGCCACAATAAATTGAACCCAAAGTGGATTTACTTACCGGAATGCAATACACTTAGGTGGTCGTTACCATATTTACCCAGATAGAACTCTTTTGCCACTTACCAGAAAACAACCAATATTTTACAGTCAATTTCGTTACTTCTATTACAACTAATTA
>NQII01006427.1:0-48073 GCA_002778355.1 Clitarchus hookeri
TTTAGCTATTTGTTTGTGGGAGTTTAAAGTAAAAGTAGAAAGTCAGTGCTCCTGGTATAACCTTTTAATAGGTATTGGCCACCAGGAGGGGAGGTTTGGTGAGGAAAGCGCCGGTTCCACCGGGAACTTGCCAGTAGCTGTACTGGCTGTTTNGGCCACCAGGAGGGGAGGTTTGGTGAGGAAAGCGCCGGTTCCACCGGGAACTTGCCAGTAGCTGTACTGGCTGTTTACAAACACAAAATTTAAACAACAGAAATTAGCTTAAAAAATTGGGTTGAGACTGTGATGGGCCACATGGCGATGGGTTTCGCGTAAATACGTTTACGTTAGAGGGTAATAGGCCCTATTTTCTCTGGGGTATGAGAATGAAATTAAAGTAACGAAATGAATACATGGCTTTAATTGATAGATGTAGACAAGATCTTTCACTTGACAACAAATTAAGTACGCTAGAACATTAAGTCAGGAGATAAACTGCCCGGTAATTTTCGTCCACGCCCAAAATACCGTTAGTCGCCGCGGGTACCGACCCGCACCTCGCGTATACGCGGCCAACTTATCGCCATACTCGCATCNCAAAATACCGTTAGTCGCCGCGGGTACCGACCCGCACCTCGCGTATACGCGGCCAACTTATCGCCATACTCGCATAGTAGACGTATACCTAATCGAACGAGACCACGATTATTTCAATAGTGTCAATAGTCACGAAGTTAATAGTGTCGGAATGTATCTCATCGCCGTTTCCGTCCTGGTACCCCAAGTGTCGGTCTGATTTTAAAGACGTATTCATGTCAAGAATTTAACTATGGGCTGTTCACGGTAAAGTGAGCATTTTTGAGCTTCTAGTAACTTTTTTCCTATCAGACATTTTATATCCTTCCTCCACTTTTAATATAAATATTACCATACACGTAATAGATACAGTTTATTATTTCACCAGACTTTAAATCTAACGNACACGTAATAGATACAGTTTATTATTTCACCAGACTTTAAATCTAACGTCTACGGCTACAACAAAAATATACAGTTACTCTTATTGCAAATAGGAGGGCTTGTAAAAATGCTCAATTTACCGTGATTCACCTATACACATTAAAAACGTTTTTTCTTTCAATGCAAAAGCTTGGGATGTAGTAGCGAGGAACAAAAATATTGAAAACTTCAATGTGGTTTAAATATTTAAGTGTTTTATAAACGTTAAAATGACAGATCATTAACTGAGTATTTTATGTGAAACATAATCAACTTCTACACCCTGACATGGTACATTCTGTTATGCTGTGATTAGCTACCAACATTTTTTTTAATGTCTAAATTTTGGAAAGATCGTTAAGTCTCGAATGGCTATTGAACTTCCAACGACACTCGTGATGGGTGTAATTCCCAAAGATAGTAGCTGATATTATGTCGCTTGTTCAGTAGATCTTTATAACTAAAAACTAAGTTCTTATCATTGCCCATGCACAATACTGTTCTTGTATATGAACTGTACATTTACTATCTGTGATCGTGTGTATCTACTAATATCTGCGATTCTACCAAGATTACGCGAGTTTCGCATATTCCAAAGTGAAAAGTATTATGTGTATATTTAGAGTGACTTATTATTAATATTGTGCACTGCAATTCGTAATCTACGTAAACGCATACAAAAATGTTACAGCAGTTCGTCCTTTGGCAGTTTCTTTACCAAGTAGCCTACTCGTGTGCTTTCGATATTCCGTGAAATACAAAAATAGCCCAANCGTCCTTTGGCAGTTTCTTTACCAAGTAGCCTACTCGTGTGCTTTCGATATTCCGTGAAATACAAAAATAGCCCAAGTAATCAAAATGTTACGGCGAAGCAATTAGTTTTATTTATTTCTCTGGTCGCATTCGAAACAACGCGCGGAATCGGAAAGACACGGAGACACACACACGCGGCCCGCGGCGTGATTCCATTTCCATCCGGTCAGTGGGGCGTAGCGGGAAGAGACACGGGTCCGGGCGCGCATTTATGCATGTCAACGTTCGCGTTATTTGCATAACATTTTGCCGCGGGCGTGTACGAATACTTGAACACGCGGCGAACGGAACGAAACCCGTGTTTTATATATCTCCGGGACGGGTGCGCCCCGCGTTCGGCACACGAAAGCCGTGTGTACGTGTCGGGGTGGGCTTGATTACGGCAGGAAGGAGAGGGGGGGCTGTCGTGTGATGGCCGGATAACGCGAAATTCGCGGAATATGTTAAAGTGAAAATTATGGTCTGACAATGCGCTGCCGCTCCGAGGTCCGTGGATGCATAAATCATAGCGGCAGTTGCAGCATATAATTACCTCGGGCGGTGAGTTAGGCCCTCGGGCGGGGAGTTTGGTTGGGGGTTTATGGCAGAGGACACGTGGAGGGGCGTCGGCGGTGTCGAGCAGCGGAGTTATAATTGTTTCATACACGATGTATCATTAAAAACATGGCGCGATAAACGAGGCGGAGCGACGCAGGATGGATTGGAAAAGCATGGGAGGAAGGAAAATAGGGGGACGACTATCACATCTGCCCGGGGAAAATCACAATCTCCGCAAACAGGAGGAAAAGTGACGATCAGTCAACGACGTTGGGAGGGGGGGTGGAATGAATCGCTCGACGTGACGCACGCCGACAACCTCCGGCTCACACGTCCCTGCGGATGGCGATATCATTTACCGTGCTGTCGTGTGGCCGCTCAGGTTTCTTTCGTTATTAGAAACTCGAACATTTCCCATACTCGTTTGTACTGCCGACCTTGTTTTAGTGTCGCCATCGTTCGTCACACATTTTGCTGCCACATGCTTGGTTGCACAGAATTCAATCATTTTGTGTCTACATTTTTCCAACGGTCCAGGACTGGAAAATCGTTAAAAAATATATTGCGTAACACGGCACGTATTAGTAAATATTGCATAATCGTTCATTTTAATGTCGACGGTCAAGACGAAGAAATCCCACCCGTCTTTGATTTTTGGTTTCATAAATCTTTAAAATCAAACTTCATGAACGGATGTAAAAATTTAAAGTTCAAAAGGTATAAAGAGCCTCTTAACAGAATTTATAAAAAATTTATGGTGTCAGTTAAATTTATATTTACCCATGTGGGACAAAAATCATTAAATTAAGAGGGAACCTATGATAACGGCTATAAAAGCAAAACGATTATCAGGAGAAAAATAATTTAGATTTTTAAATAACTATCATGATTTTTGTTGTGCCTTGACGAGTTATGGAAATTAAGTAATGTAGCAAGTAATATACGTAAATCCAATTCGGTGGCAATCTTCCCTCTCCCCCTTAAACCACATAGAATACGTCTATCGTTAGCAACAAATACAAGCGCGGCTATTCAATTGTCTGCATGTTAGCGACCTAAATATTTTAAGGAATATTCCTAGTTGACTTCACTTACCAAGCTGTCATGCTCATCTGGCAACGTGTCTTATAGTTTGTGTGTCATCTCCGGCATGACTCAGTTTATGACCACCGAGTCAGAAAATCAAGTGGTTGGAATCCCACTGTAATTATGTAAGCGCCGTCCTCTTCACCATTTCTGTGAAAAAATGTGTGGTGCAAAACATAAATTAAATTTTATTTTCAGTATATTTAATACTGTTTTTTTATAGTCTGTTAGCAGTTTCTTCACACTTTTCAATCAAACGTTTAAAAAATCACTCTACGTATGACGGGTTTGGTTCATTCCTAAAAATGTCACGCATTACAAGCGTTTTATACATGTGTTAACATAAAATTGCCTTATTTTTTGTTAAATTCAACGTTTACATTTATTCTATCTATAAATTGTAATACTTCAATTACAATTAATCTGAATAAGAGTAGAGAGAAAATAGGTGTGTGGGTAATGCCTGGTAAGAAATAGTTCTTACGCAAAATATTATTTCAATGAATGAGCACGAATACGGTGCGTAGTCCCTTTGGTGTAATTTTCTAGAATCGGTTACGCTTAGTTTGCATGAGGTGGAGGAATATCATGCAAGTAGTACTTAAGCAGGGCTTCAGAAGGTTCGAAGTAACCGTGAATGGACTATATAGGACGAACTTCAGTAAGGTATTGAAATTAATTTCGATCCTTGACCAAAACAAAAACTCAGGTAAACGTAGAGTGACTCCCAACATAGCACTGCGTCAGACTTTAGAGCACACAGCACTCATTAAAAAGTAGTTCACACACTAACAAAATGGTCAGAAAATTACGATAAATGTTTTGTATGAAACAAAATGCATATTTCGTTGTAGCGCTGTAAAACATTTTTCTAGTATTTACATAAATAAATGTTTTAAAAATCTGATTATAAGGAATTATTTTTAATTAAAATTAATTCGTATTTGCATTTTTAATGCTCAGACATTCGTCACGTAGGGCAATTATGTTAAATACTATGGTGACGTAAAAAAAATATTAATTCTTTTGTTAAAAAATATTAAAAATAATTAATTTTATGTACTTTTATTTCAGTTATAACAAAATTTTACCGATATAGCGAATGAACATATTTTCCTCTACATAGATGCAAATAATTTTGATGAAGTTCTTTAGAAGGCGTAGATTGTAGGTAGGTCTTGACGTCTTGTTGATAGACATACCACAAGCAATGCTAACGACACGATTACAAATACGCACGTGCATTACCCGGGACTCGAAGCCAGAACCCCTCGGACCGTAAGCTAGCATGCAGCCAACTGTATAACGGAGGTAGGATATGAAGCCTCAAATTCTGTTGTAATCAGTCTCGTGTTTTGGTAGACGGGTTACTAACCTGAAATATTTACAGAGCAGTCATTTTGAAAATCAGGTACTTGAATCACATAAATCATGCAAAATTACACGCCCTTCAGTAGCACTACTTGCGTACAAAATTTGGTGAGCTTGGTCCCAAAGATAAGACATAGAAATTTATTTTTTTTACCTGGTGATATCATACAAATGGTGGAGTAAAATAGGGATATGTATAGACACTTTTGATGTTTGTAATAGTTCTGCGATCGTACCAAATTAAGTTCAAATTTGTTACATGGTTTCACAGATACAGTGAACAAAGCGAAAATGATATATGGCAGTCATTTTGAAAATAAGTACTTTACCCACTTAGAACGTATCGGTTTACATTGCCTACTGCAGCATTACTTTGTATCAATATTTTGTAAGAATCTGTCCCTAAATAATTTTCCCGAAATATGACTATATATTTATTTTCCCTACATCTCTGTCAAACAAAATGGCGGGTAAAAGAACTTTCGTATAGATACATTTTATTGTTCTAGTGGCATACAAAGATTGGTTAAAATTGATTGAATGTTTTCGTAAATAAAACATACTAAACTAAATTGTTTATATAGCCGCCATTTTGAAAAAACGTTTTTCACTTCCTTAAAACATGCCCATTTACATGACTTGCCGTAGTGCTACTTGTTTGCCAGATTTGACAATAAGCGAATTATTTGTAACCGAAATATTTTTAGAAAATTGAATTTTTAATTCGGTGCTATCGTACAAAATAATGATTGTAGTAACAGAAACTTACAGCATACAAGCATACAGCATACCAAGTTTGGACAAAATTGGTTAAAGAATGTGGTAGTTATAGCAAATTAACATGAAATATTTATATCAGAGCCTTTTTGAAATTAGTGCCTTGTCTTTTCAAATAGAATACGTTTACATGGCCTACCATACTATTACTTACATGACAAATTTGGTGGGAATCGGTTGAGTAATTTCCGAGGTACGATGCATANCAAAATTGGTTAAAGAATGTGGTAGTTATAGCAAATTAACATGAAATATTTATATCAGAGCCTTTTTGAAATTAGTGCCTTGTCTTTTCAAATAGAATACGTTAACATGGCCTACCATACTATTACTTACATGACAAATTTGGTGGGAATCGGTTGAGTAATTTCCGAGGTACGATGCATAAGCTTTATTTTTTCATGTTGTGATATATTTCAAAATGGCAAACCAATAGCAATATCCGTCCCTCATTTCAATGCTTATATGGTCAACTTCCATCATACCAAATTTGGTTTAAATCTGTTAAATGGTTATGACATAACACTTTAAATTTTAAAATGACCTCCATTTTGAGACAAAGTATACGGAATGGTTGAAAACCAAATAGTCAGATGTCCTTACTAAGAACTATATTTGAACCGGGTTTGGTGAAATTCGGTTCACAGGGCTCAAAAGGTTTTAGAGAGACACACGCACACACACACAGACACCAAACGAGACACCCACATACACACACAGAAACGCAAGCAACAAAGTGATCTCATGCGCCTGTTATTCCTCCGAAAAATAGGCTAAAAATGATACATTTTATTTACTTCTGAATGTTTTAGAAACTTGTTCAGTGCTCCATTGGAAGACACTCTACTTATAACTTAAGGGGGACCGCGGTAGTTAGTGGTTAGATTACTTGCCTCCTACCTCGGCGAACTGGACTCGATTCCCAGTGGTTTGCACCCGGATTTTCGTATGTGGAAGTCGTGCTGGACGATGCCGCTAATAGGCGGGTTTTCTCGGGGAAATCCCGTTTTCCCCGCCCTCTCATTCCGGCGCTGCTCCATACTCACCTCGCGTCACCCTCCTCGGCTCTAAAGACCTCGATGTTAAGAGCCGCCCAAATCTCTACTCACTCACTCAAACTTAAGGAGGGATTTTTAATTGGTACTACCCATCGGCCAATGTTAATTAAATTTCTATATGAGTTATAAATAGGAGCAAGAACATTACATTAACGTAATGAGAACGGTAACATGAAAAACTGCATTTTTTCTGATATTATGAACATCTAAAATTACATGTCTAAACAGAAGCGGATATAGACTTTCGGTTTTGGGGGGGGGGTGAGAAAGTTGTCATTTTCCCATTGTGTGGGTGAATAATAGACTTTAATTTCGTCGCATGGAAGGAGAGGAGTTTCTCATTATAATTTTAGGAAACAGTATTAAATAAACAAAATAAAATCAGTATTTTAAACAGCTTTGACATTCCTGTATTTTGTTGCGACCGCTGTTTACGCAGGAGATAGAGTACTCGCCTTCCACTAAGGCGAACCGAATTCTATTCCCGGCAGGGATTTCCGGAATGTGGTAATCGTGCCGGACGATGCCGCTGGTAAGCGGGTTTTCTCGGGTATCTCACGCTTCTTCCGCCATTGCATTCCGGCGCTGCTCCATTTCCACCTCGCTTCAACCTTATCGGCTCTTAAGACCTCGTTTCTAAGAAGCAGCCCAAACGTCGAGATTATTTAATATCAGTCTAAGAACATTCACAGGGCAGTTTCATTTCAGTGGGAATGCTGGGGAAAAGGTCATGCATACCCTATGTGACCCACCCCCTTCTTGATCCATCTCGGGTATTAACACTTCTGTGTCGATTTTCAACGCACGGCTTCGGGAATGTTCGTCCTACTCGCCGACTACGCACGATTGCGCGAGAACTCTTGGGGCAGTGCAGGCGGGCGCAGCGGCGCGAACGGGTTTTCAGCAAGGTACGGCGGCGGGCTGAAGCGAACAGGTCCCTGTTCCCCAATTATGATAACAAATGACGACAGGCAATGGTTAGGGGCAGGCGGGTCGGCGCAGGGAGACTTTTAATTCAACGCTCCCGGGCCTTTCACCGATGGGGGTAGGAGAATTTAATGAAGCTCTCCTCTCCTCCCATCGCCCCTCCTTGCACCTCTCNCGGGCCTTTCACCGATGGGGGTAGGAGAATTTAATGAAGCTCTCCTCTCCTCCCATCGCCCCTCCTTGCACCTCTCCTCATCCCCCTGCCATTAGCCCGCGAAGAGCATGGAAAAAATTGACGGCACCTTACCCGGTGACCTTTTCTCGAACGACTGTATTATTGCAGTTTAGTTCCGAAATTTATTGGTTCTGCCCAAAAAAAGTTNCCCGGTGACCTTTTCTCGAACGACTGTATTATTGCAGTTTAGTTCCGAAATTTATTGGTTCTGCCCAAAAAAAGTTCCTACGAAGCGCATTTTTTTTTATATTCAGTAGTAGAAGACTTTTATGACTCCTCTCCAGCTGACATATCACACATTCTTTTAAAGATAAATAATTTTTGTTAAATTGCCCAGGTGATAAAAAGAGTCTACCTTTCTTAAACCCAGTTCCGGGTGGAGATAGTCCTGTTGTAGTGCCCACAACTTTCATAGTGTGTGTAATTCAGTATCGTCAGCGATAAATTTTTAACAAGTTGTTTCATTTTGAGTTAACTGAAAAAACTGTTTAAGATATGTGAATGAGAAAAAGCACAAGCAATGACTCAAGAAGTTCAACAGTAGCAAATTTTGGTTGGGCCAAGGTTAGTCCAACCTTTGCTCCAAGGTAGCCAACTTTAGAAAAATTACGTTGGCTAAACATCAAAATGGCACTTGACATTATGTTGACTTAACATAGTGTTATTAGTCGGATGCCAACTATTTCTGGCTATTTAACAGCCAAAGACTGGTAACGCGTTGGTAAGATGTATTATTGCATACATAAGGCCAACCAATAAACGACATTCTACCAAGATTGTTTAGTAATGCTTCGAATAAAGTTAAACCATTAGTTGAAAAATCGACTTGATTTTAATGTTTTCGTAGATCAACCTCAATTACAATCTTTACTCTGAAAATCTACTAGAGAGGAGTTGAGTGCGAGCCTGCCCCTTTCACATTTTCAGTCCGATGTGCTATTGTGCTATTCACTAGATCACTCCGACTCTGCGCAATGCATGACGTTACTGCAGTCAATTTGAAATGTATTAATGTGTAGTATTTAACTTCTTATAATCTGCATATAACTATCATTTCATGCGAAATAACAGTTTTACTTAAGACCTTACATGTTTTCCAGTGTGGCACGCCATTCTATTTAAGCACTGTATTAAGTCAAATAACGCAATGTATAAAATTACGAACCATTTAATAAGAAACATTTTTCCTCTAAATACGTGAAAGTGTGCTGAAAAATTACACATATTAATATATACCAGTTTTTATTTTTAAAAACGCACATAAACACGTTAAAANGAAAGTGTGCTGAAAAATTACACATATTAATATATACCAGTTTTTATTTTTAAAAACGCACATAAACACGTTAAACATATTTAAACTGTTAAAAAGTAAAACTAAATTCCACTAATAAATTCTTCCTATTTCATACCCTACACATATGTTACTGTTTCAAATGGTACAAGAATTATTCGAACAATTATAATTATTTCATGAAATGTTTACATTTACTTCATTTANTTACTGTTTCAAATGGTACAAGAATTATTCGAACAATTATAATTATTTCATGAAATGTTTACATTTACTTCATTTATTAAATTTTCTTACCAAGATTTTGGTTTACATATGTGCACTTTAACTTATTTTAAAAAAGGCATTCCAACAGATATGCTTGGAAATAATAATGGATAAACGTTCAATTTCCAATTATATTCCAGATCACTCGACAAATATTTTGAGTTCAACATAACGTATTTTCAACTTAACCAACCAAATGCCAAGAGTTGGTGGCGTTGGCCAAAAATACGAATAACTAGCAGTTACAACAGTATATTTTCCAGCTTAATCAACACACAAAACTATAGAAAAATTATTTTTGAACAATGGCTTTTTTCTAAAAAAAAAAAAAAAAAAAAAACAATATGCATATAACATAGAACAACTACCAGGCTTTTTCGGGTATAATAGGGCAATAGGAGATACACGACCACCGGTTTAGGGGTTTCGGACCCAATAGTGGTCCGGAGATACACAAACCGGTTTTAAGGGTTTCGGGCCCAATGAGGCACTGGAGCCCATTTCAGCATTATTTAATCATTTCCCTTGTTGGCACAATGTCAGTTACAAAATGTCGGCCCAACATGTCAATTTATACTAACTAATAGCAACCATTGTGTTCGCAACATTGACACACATATATAATCAACTAAACATATTTCAAAGAGAAAGGATCACAGGTCGTGGAAGTCCTTCATAGTTTATAGAATACCTGAAAAGGGCATTGCTGATATTCAATAAATTTTTTCCATAATTTGACATAAACTATTGTTTGTACAACGTTGGCCCTAAGGAAAAATACATACCACTCACCAACAATATGTTTATCAACTTGTTACCAGCAATCAACCAACCATTATAATATTTAAAACATTGCATTTATGATATGTTCTGACATATTATGATTTAGTGGGATTTTTTTAAGGGATTAGGATGGGTGGTCAATTTTGACCCATCGAAAGTGTATATATTATACTGTTGTAAATTTACTGTTACTTAAACTCTTGCCTCATNGTGGTCAATTTTGACCCATCGAAAGTGTATATATTATACTGTTGTAAATTTACTGTTACTTAAACTCTTGCCTCAAAATACTTTATACGTCTAAACACCAAATTTAAACATGTATATGCTAAATGTATATTCCGTGATTTTACGGTCAATTTGGATATATTTTGCATTAGTAAACGTCAGTTGATCGTTATTTGCGTACCAACAGAATTCTTTACTGGCGTACGTGTATTGAGGTGACGTATAGAAGTAAATAAATAATAAATGATTACTCTTCATTGGCGGCTGAACGTTACAGCTTAGGCTTTGCTTCCAGGTCATGGAGCTGCAAAATAAGTTCTCCAGTTTGTGATCCAACAGATCAGAGTAAGTCGCGCTGAAACAGAGCTGCAAACCTAACCATTAAATAATTCCCTCTCTGCTCTCCGTCTTTCGGAACGTGTCGTGTGTGACAGAGAGCGAAAGACAAAGCCTGTTACGGAAACGACGGTCGGGGCGACGTGGAACTTCTGAAATCGGCTCGAGTTAATTAATTATTCAGAGTTCGGTAATTACGAGCGGCGAATACCTGGAGCGCGCCGAAATCGCGTTTCGCGCACAGGAAGGGAGAGTTAGTGAACGCATGTCCCACGGACATGGGCGCCGTTATCCGTCGGCAGCGCAGGATAGTTCAGACTACGTCATTTCGAACAACTCTCTCTCTCTCTCTCTCTCTCTTTCAATCTATCTGTCTCTATCTATCTCGACCCGAACGACAGCGAAGTAAGGCTGAACTCACAATAGTCTGTCCCACCCGCCAGTCGTCCGTCCGACAGTCACGTGAGTGATCCTCAGCCAACCGTAAGGCCACTTTTTCTCAACCCGTCCGTCCGTCAAATGTTCTGATGGACGGGTGAATGAGCCACCGCCTTCCAACGACATTGTTTATTTATCTTTAATGGTAAAGAAAAAATTTAAAACTCAAAAATAATAGAAAAATTGTTTATTCCGTAAAAGCATCTTGATTATTTACGCGAAAGAATATAATGACAGACACCCCGGAGGAAAAAGCATCGACTGCCTTAGCTGCTGTCTTCACCGAAAGTTAAAATAAAATTTATTTTCTCAAGTAACCAAAGTTTATTCCTGCCGCTCTTCAGAAAAAAATTATTCTTCTCCCCTGAAAATATATTTCCAACGGGCAATAAACACATTTGTTGCTGGCGTTATTTTTTTTAATATAATTTATATGTTTGAAATGTATTGCCAAAGTATCTCGATTTAAAAATTTGTTTTGAAAAAGTTGTGATGGAATGAAATTGTTACATTTCAAACGCTAGCCAAAACAAGACTGTCACGCCTGCTTACTTCGTGACGTCACAAGTCAGATACAACCTCGGCCGCCGCGTTCGTTTACTTCAGAGGTGATGCGTATTTGCTTAAATAGAAATTGTTTGAAGCAATGGAAAGTGAAAATAAAGTCAAGTATACCAAAATCATTGAAATGGTGTATTATACCGTAGTGTACTAGTGTACAAGTACATATCGCAAAACACCTGACAAAAGATTTGTTGCAATTACAAAAAACGTAATAAAGATGAATACATGGTTTAACGCAGCTAGGCGAGATATTAAAGATGTTTCGCCAAAATTAGTTCATTTTGTTTGCGAAGACCATTTTGACGTGCGTAATTATATTCAAGGTATTTTTGTTTTCCTTATGTAATATGTAAGTAGTATTAACACTCGACTTCTTAATGTCTTCTGTTTACATCTGACCTAACCTTCATAACGGTACTATAGTATTGTGTAACACACACCACAGCCCATTTGGCATTTCGTATTTGATGTAGACGTGAACATAAAAAATATGTTAAAGTATTTAATAAAAACAAAGCCATATAAATATGTTTACAGGAAATTTAGCCACACAATGTAAACTTTATATTTCGTTATATGATATTATATTCCAGGTTGGATCTAACAGACGGATATTGGTATAGATTTTGTTTAATAAATTGTACATGACTTTTAACATTTATTTCAAAAGCACAGCTATCATATTTACGCTATATTCACACTGTATGCCTAATTCGTAACACGTCATTATGTTGAGCCATGGAAATTAAACATTAAATTATTTGGTTGGGGCTCAGGCGCCCTCTTGCAAAACGTTTGGTTGATATTATATAGTATTTTTCAAACACAGTAATTTGTAATAAATTCTAAGTTGCTTTGGTTTGTCTTTAGTAATCTTTTTTAAGCCAAACAATTTAAGTTTGAAAACTACTTAACTTTTTACTTTCAAAACACTAAAATGTAATCATGTGCCATATCGGCATCTACCCGTGGCAGATTATCCGACTGCGCTTTCACAAAGTTGCCTTCCATTTTAGTGCCGCGTATTTGCAACGGGCCGAGGCCAGCCGCCGGCGTATGACTAGTGACGTCAAACCAATGAGAGAGCGTTCCGCGATCACGTGACAGCGGCCGCGAGATTTACTGTTTTAAAACTTAAATAACTTTGCAAAAACCTACTTTCATGCAACAAACGGCGCATGTTTATTTTCATACGCATATGAAAATGCGTTTGTATAATTTTAAATTATTTTTTGCAAAATTTGCGTATTGCCTATCAAGAAAGATCGCGACGTTGAGTTGTCACACTGAAAATTTTCCGCAGAGAAGGATCAAGGGAAGACGGATTGTAGAGAATCACTTTGAATTGCAGGACGAAAACGACAAGACGGATGACTGCCGGACGGAGTGACGGCTGACGGATGTGACGGACTGTTGTGAGTCTTGCTTAAAGGTATGCACACACCGGAACGGTGGCAGTGGCGGTCAAGTCAGCACACACTGTGGCGGGTGCAATAGCGATGGCGGTAGATATGTATTCAGCAAACTACGCAACAGCTCATAGCACGAAAGTTGACCGGGCGCAAATAGAATAGGAATCATTAATATAATATGACGACACTACTGACGATTTACCTGATAATTCCCACACTCTATGTTTCTTTAATACATTACAGTACTCAGATGCGACAAGTTATACAAGACATGGCGAGTGAGTGAGTAGAGAGATTTCGGCGGCTCTTAACATCGAGGTCTTAAGTGCCGAGGAGGGTGAAGTGAGGTGAGTATGGAGCAACGCCGGATTGGAAGGCCGGGGCAAACGGGAGATACTCGTGAAAAACCGACGATCAACGGCATCGTCCCACGATTCCCACATGCGAAAATCCGGGAGCGATCCCGCCGGTAATTTAACCCGGTTCGCCTAGGTGGGATGCTAGCATTCTAACCACTACGCGACCGCGGCCCCTACAAGACATGGTGTTTTTATATTTAATATTTCAATACGTTTTTCAGTTCCACTCGTTACTGTTTTGTATCACTACACCACTGTACACTACACATGTAACTGCACTGAAACACAAGTGAAGTGGTCTGCGGCCCACAGGGGCATGTTTGCTACCGGTATGAGCACTTCTGTTTTATTACGTTAATCGCGTTCTGCCGACACTGCCTTCAACGCCGTGGTCGAAACCACCACCGTTCCAGTGTACGTGAACCTCCAGAGTGTGTGCGGTGGGTGAGAGAAGGAATGCTCTTTCCAGGAAAATTTCCAGCTGGTTAAATATCGCTCGAGGGGGTTTAGCCTATTTATGTCATCCTTCCCTTTCTCTCTTTCGATCTCTCTTTCTCTTGCCAACACACTTCTACGTGCACGCAGGCTGCCTTAGACTTAAGAAGCAGTAAACTGTTAAACATGAGGGACTGGTTAAGGAGTGGAACGAGGAAGGGAGGGAGGGCAGGCTGCTTAGGCGAGGAAAGGAGATGGAAAAAGAAAAAGGCGGGGGTTGCAAAGTCAATATTTGCTCACTTTGCTCGAAATCAGTTTCACATCAAGAATTTCGTTCAGCGTTCGACGAGCGCCCGCCTACGCGAGCTTCTTGCGAGCAGTTATTTTACCACGTACATAATAAACTAATTTCTCGCAGCCGAATACAAGATGGCTCCGAAACTTTGCTGCTACTCAGGCTAACGCAACAAACTAACTGTTCAGCCACATTTACTATTTTATGAGTCAGAGAAAATTCAGGGGTCCCTTAAATACGTGGCTGATCTTGGTGAAGTCGAAATTAATAATCGCAGAATCAGAGTAAATTTATTAAGCTTTGAGCAACCTGAGGATCATGAAGTAGTTTAATTTTGAAAGTTGCTACAGAGTATATGAAAAATTCCTGGGGCTTAAAGTTTATGAAGGGCTATGGCACTACAAATAACTTATGTTTAAGCTTCAAACGTCAAATAAAAAATTATTATATGGACTCTTTTTCTCCTTACGTAAACTCAGCATTGATGGCTAAAGAAGAGGTAAATGTCCACAATTCCCCTGCACTTGGGAACTGCCTGTAGTTCCAGAACAGTCTGAATAACATGATATAATTTTAATGGAGAAGGTAACGCAATGGAATTTAATTTGTGGGAAAAAAAATTATAAGTACTCCATGAACACGTTTTCCCGCAGAGGAAAAATAACATTATAACAAGCGTCTAACAACTAAACCAATAATATATAGAACTGGATAAATTTTTCTTACATATTTTTTTTTATTTCTTAGTCGACTTGAGCTTGTCAGAGGATATGTTTAGGGAGCAAAGTGTGACTGTTGCATCCCTTCNGCCATGAACACGTTTTCCCGCAGAGGAAAAATAACATTATAACAAGCGTCTAACAACTAAACCAATAATAGATAGAACTGGATAGATTTTTCTTACATATTTTTTTTATTTCTTAGTCGACTTGAGCTTGTCAGAGGATATGTTTAGGGAGCAAAGTGTGACTGTTGCATCCCTTCATGTTTTTAAATAAGCTACGAACTATTCTTGAGTGATGTGATAGACACAAGTACGATAAAGGTGGTTCAAACTGAATGCATGGTGAAAACAAAATGCTATGCTCATGGAAGAAAAAATATTTTGATTTTTAACTACACAAAACTCTGCAAGGTATCTATAACAACACTTATGCAAAAATTTGTACTATTTTACACAATTACCATTATCGTTTTTAGTTAAAAATAATTGAAAATTTTAAATGTGTACATGATTTATTGGGAAAGCACTTAAAGTAACATGGCTCATTCTCTCACAAAAATAAAATGTATATTATATTTAGTACAACATTTTGCATGTCCTTTGTGTGTGTCTTACGAGGCTAAACAAGTATTGTTTATACTTTAACATTTTAAAAATGTATAGAATGGCCTATCGGTACTTGACGGACTTACAATCGAGGATAATAAATAAGTAGTTACTACAAATACATGGTGTTTTAAACTACAAGTCTAAATTCAAACCACGGCATCTATAGGCTAATATAAACAATACATTTTAGTGGTAAAATGTTCGGAACATTCATCTAGTATTTTTTAAATATAACTGATGATATAAAAACAGCTCCGGGAGATCGCGACTTCACGCACATGCGTGCACGACCAGTTGCATATTACGAAGGCGCACGGAACTGGCGCGTCATGCGGCGACCGTNGACTTCACGCACATGCGTGCACGACCAGTTGCATATTACGAAGGCGCACGGAACTGGCGCGTCATGCGGCGACCGTCTGTACATAGGCCGCCGTGAAAATACGAGAAGTCCCTACATCCCCAATACTGCTGTTTGCGTGTTGTTGAAAATAAAATGCACTCGCTTCTGGTAATCTTTACTACTCAATTGCTAAACTCCCATTGTCCATGTCGCTTGACACATGTATGCTAACAAGCAACGAATAGCAGAGCCCATGTACCTCGAGTTTATGGTGTCCTATGTGCATGCGCTCTCTGCATGGCGCGCCAGTTCTGTTCGCATTCGTTATATGCAACTTGTTGTGCACACAACTACGTTCAGTTGCGTACTCCNGCATGGCGCGCCAGTTCTGTTCGCATTCGTTATATGCAACTTGTTGTGCACACAACTACGTTCAGTTGCGTACTCCCAGCACTGTTTTGCTAACTTAAATTTAACCAGTACATTCAGACTCGGTGTAGACAACTGTGTACATTACGCACGAGCTGGTAATTTTTGGTATGTACGGCACACTGTGAGGCTCAATGATCAATGATCTTACCTGTAGGTAACTGATTCGCAAACTGATCTAGGTCATATTAGGTTCCATAACTGTAACCTACAGCTCATTGGCTGTGATAAGTAAACAAGTGTTGTGTCTACTTCAGTACAGCACTCATCATAAAAATTTTGGGATGCATCACTTGCAACCGTAAATTAAAGTTGGTCTGAAAGGGTTAAATTTAGAAATACGAGAAGGAAATCCCAAACGTTATGTTACTAGGATGTATTGTTTATATTAGCCCATTGATGTCTTGCTTTGAATTTCGACAAATACTTTAAAAACACCTTACATAAAACTATAGTTATATCGTACAAATAATCGCGTAGCCACCGTTCATTTGTTTGATATCAATTACGAACATTAAGTTTACTCTAAAGAAACGGGAACTGACTAAACTCCCGCAACCAAATATCATAATTGCGTATAACTATATTCACAGCTCTTTGCTCGCACACAAACAAACCTCTTGACCAGCTCGGACCTTCACNTCATAATTGCGTATAACTATATTCACAGCTCTTTGCTCGCACACAAACAAACCTCTTGACCAGCTCGGACCTTCACATAATTATGTGAGTCTACTTAAACAAATTACTTTGATTATTTTTGAACTATGCAGATCCGGCTTACGCGACCAAATATATACTTCGTTAAATGAACACAAGCAATTACGTTGTATTAAGAATTTGTTTAGCCAGTGAAATAATNTCATAATTGCGTATAACTATATTCACAGCTCTTTGCTCGCACACAAACAAACCTCTTGACCAGCTCGGACCTTCAAATAATTATGTGAGTCTACTTAAACAAATTACTTTGATTATTTTTGAACTATGCAGATCCGGCTTACCCGACCAAATATATACTTCGTTAAATGAACACAAGCAATTACGTTGTATTAAGAATTTGTTTAGCCAGTGAAATAATNCGACCAAATATATACTTCGTTAAATGAACACAAGCAATTACGTTGTATTAAGAATTTGTTTAGCCAGTGAAATAATTTTTAAGATTAATTACATGTTTATGTGGTTATACACAATCAAGAAATACATTGGCGCAAATTAACCTTTCTGTCAGTGTGTGGTACACAGGAATATTTTTCCACATGTGCCGCAATAAATGTCATGAAATAGTTAGTCATATTCGCAAAAGTTACGGCGTTATTCGATTCGCATTACTTGCAATCACTGAAACTGTGTAAACTTTGAGCCCAATCATAGTAGGAAAATTAATGTTGATAGCATTTTCGATATTTGAGCAAATTAATTTATATTTCCCGAGAATAAAAAATGTGACTCTGTGGTTAACAATATCTAACAATTACCATACTAAACAAATTATTTTATAACTCGTGTTAAGGCTCGAAAAACCAAGTCATGTATTTTTATTCATGAGTTTTTTTCCTCAGAATTTCTGGTGTTGTAATCTTCAAAGCAAATAAAAAACTAACAACTTTACTAGTCAGTGTAACCTTCAAAATATTACAATTTTGATTCAAGATTATTATGAAATTTAAAGCTGAGTAATAAATTCAGTACTGAAAATACGTTTTTTATTTAGATTTTTTAACAGTTTAATATATTTATTCTTTTTCTCTTCGTAGTGAAAAATTTTGGTCTGTATTTAATAGTGTCTCTGTTACATGAAATATTTTGCGACATTCATTAAAATTTTGAAACGGTACTTTTGCTTACTTAGAAACAAACCCATTGAGTTGCCACTAATCAGTAAACTACTACACAGTTATTATTAAAGTAATTTGATAACAAAGATACGAGTTATTTCACATTATGTGCATATAATAATCATTTTAGCCTAAAGGATTTCCGTTAAGTATTCAATATCATTATGTCTGAAAAGCCATCGCTTTAAAACTTATTTAATGAATTTATTTATCTCTTACTAGTAAAAAGGTAGTCTTCTTAGACACTGGTAGCTGAAAGCTCACAAATTAATACTGTTTATATTTATAAACTCTACAGATACAAGTGTTTACGAGTGGTCTTAAACCCACAACTCCTCGTTTGGCAAGCACGCTCCACGAATATAACGCCACCAGTACCCACATTCAGTTATGTTAAACATAAATGAGTACGATCGAAACTATTTTTGATATTACCGTTTCCGTCATATGATCCGTGGGAAGCATTACAATTCACGGGGTCCCCAGAGGTGCTCGAAAATAACCAAAATATTTGTGAATTTTTAAGTTTCTTGCATAATGCTTTTAGAGATTTTCAGTAACTCTTTTCTACACAAGTTTATTTCCTTACCTATTTATAAAGTTACATTATAATGATAAATTACATGATTAATGTGCTAAAAACGTACTAAAATTTTGGGACAACAATTTCTGAGGACATACGCTTAAGGCTTTTATTGATTCCAAAATGTATTTCTACATCTTTCTCTTTTAAAAAAATTTCACGAAAGATTTTTACGAGAAGGAAGCCTTATATTTAAAACATCTCCAATAACAACAAGTATTCCAGAAAAATAACGAAGATAACCACTGTTTGGAATGATTCTACGTCACTTGTGGAATTTAGAGTGAATGGAATACATAGGTCTAAACCCGGTTTTATAAAAAAAAATTATCTGTTAATTTGACAGACTTCCTACGGATAGTTCCATGTTCGCTGTAGTAAACAAGAGGTCTTAATCTCAACTTTTTCAGAAAAAAAATNCAGACTTCCTACGGATAGTTCCATGTTCGCTGTAGTAAACAAGAGGTCTTAATCTCAACTTTTTCAGAAAAAAAATTGTTAATCTATATCTTGCAACTGCAGGTTAAGTACAGTATACCAAAATGGGGAATGGAGTAGAACGTTGGTTGCCCTCATATGTATTTTCCCTCCGTCGCATCAGCATCGGTGCCAGGCAGTTCTCAGCCAGCATTTCTATACGTGTGGGAAACAATAGACGTTGTAAACTGCCAGTAATATTTCTCTGCGAATACATCATATCGCTTTCTCCAATCTAGTTCCTCATTTTGTGTTACACTACGAGGCTAGCGTGTCCCGCCTACAGTACTTATCCCACTTGAGAAATCTGTCGTGTCCATAGGAAGGTGTTATCCCCACCCTGCACATTATCTACTTGTTGAGGAACACGTTCACAGAAGTTCTAAAAGCAACCATAAATGTTAAATGCGCGCATGGCGGCAGTATTGATCAAGAGACTCATCACAATTTCATTTCTTCCTGAAGAGCTTACAGCTTTGATGGGCCACAGACCACTCGCCCACGCCATTCGTCTCCGTCGCGGGAGTATTTACAAGGTATGATGGTAAGCCAGGGAACAAAGAAAAAAAACAGTCCACGAGCGAGAACAAAATGGCTGCCAGGGGGCGTTAAACTGCGTCCGGTGGTGACGTTAATGTAGTGGAGTCGGCGAGGAAAAGAGTACCTGCCCCGCTCCCCCCGGCAGAAATCCTCCCACTGCACTGGTTTTAATTTACTGCACGGGCAAAGTATGGCCGCCAACCCCTTTCTACAGTAGCCACCGCTTCTGCGCGCTCTTTTCATCCCCCCCCCCTCCCTGCATCACACACGACCCTTCGTGGCCACTCACCCCGTGTTTTTATCACTCTGGTTTTTCTCTACTCCTACCTCCATTAAAATTCCAGGTCGCAGAAGCAAAGGTCAAAATCCCGGAAGTTTCCAACCGGAAATATTAGATCGCACCGTAGCTGCGGGCACTCCACTGAAAACACATTCCTCCTCCCCATCCCGTTTTTTTTATTCGCCGGGTTGGGAAAAGTGAGACAGGAGGGAAAAAAAATCTTTTTTAAACCCTTGCTAGTTATGTGCGAGGTCTCTGAATGAATATGTTTTCGGACCAGAAGAAGGTTATAAATGGCTGGGATGGCAACTTCGCCCTTCAGTTCCCCGCCGCCCTCACGCCATCACCTTCCCCGCTACTTGTGGCCCTCTCTCGTCCTTCGCAATTCCCACTCCTCCCAGAAAGCGTACAAGATCTTCCCATTTTCCCTTCCACTTGCTGTATTCGTCCGCGGGGGGCGGGTAACCGTATTAGCCCACCCGTCAGCTGCGATGGAAGCAACGAACGTCACCAAGAATTTTTTTTTCCCTTTCGTTTAATTGTTTCTTTGAAGAGGCTGTGGCTATTTTCGCGTGTAAACAGAGCATTATTCTGAATCTAAGAGTAAAATAATGTTCCCTTCCTAATTGCCACTCTCTTCCTAACCGTAAATAGTTGACCATTTACTGTCATATTTCCCTCAGAAAAATCCTGCCTTCAGAATATGGCTTCGCTGTCACAATCAAATTTCATTCATTTCAGTTATCTCACCGTTAGAAGCCATTTGATTCAGAAATGTTTTACACACACACACACATAACGAGCGTTTATGTGAATCGGCCACGCATTTGGAAAATGCATTCTTTAAAAGGAATCAGCAATAACATACACACCATTTCCACCGAAAAACGTTACGTTCCGGAAGACAAAACATAATGCAATGTTCCGATGACTTTGAGGTTTGTATGTTTCCCCGGAATATGTATTTCGCGGTTTTGACGTGGTGTCCAAAGTTTATGTTACTCAAATAAATATATTAAACGTGAATGCTAACTAAACGGTGCATTGTTTTTTTATCGAACTTTTACTCATAAGCAAAAAATACCCTGCATTGTCATTAAATGCGAGAGATTTCGATTTCATAAGCCGGGCAAGATGAGAAACCCCTGACTCTTAAAGCATTTACTCAGATAGCCATTATAATCAAATAGAACATTTGGAGTGACAAAAGTATTTTTTAATGACTAACATTTTCTATCACTAGGAGACGTAAAATATAAGCAAGATACGACTTTAACAATGTTTACAATGTATATGTGATGTTAACTGATTTAATCAACTATCATATTCTTCCTTAAAATGACAGATTGAAGGAGTGGCGGGTTGAAAACTATAACCTGATTAGTTGAGTTATGAAGCAGCCTAGTGGCTCCGCCACGCACAGATTAACATAAACATGAGATGAGGGTGGCACACACGCAAAACCGTACGCGTCCAGTGGCGTTCCGGCCAATCAGAAGAATGGACGGTGCCGTAGCAGCTTGGAAGACTGCGGATTAGTGAAGCAGCCAACCGGGAGTCATTATCAGCATCCTCTTTTGCTCGGTGAGAATCGTGCTTCTTCGACGATTCGACCATTTTGCATAAAGATCTCTTGCACGTAATGAGCGGTTCTTCGCTTGATTTTCTCCCTGCTGTAGGTCTCTGGACGTTTTACTTTCATTTCACATGTTTAGCTTCAGCTGTAAGGTCGATTTCTTCGGGTGCAAAAAAATTATTATTCTTTAGTGGCATTATCTAAGTTGCACAAAATAAGTTTTTCTAACTAAAGAAATGTGGTTTTTGTTGAAATTCATGTGACAGACGGTGTAATTTATGGTATATGTCACGTTTTAAGTAACAGGGTCACACTACATGAATGGAGTATTTGTGAGAAGTTTTAGCATGCTAGGTAATGCAGTCAATGTTTCTGCTCGCATTCAGAAGTTCGTTGTGGAGCTCGATCCTAACTGGCTGTACGAAAAGGATTTGCCATTCAAGGCGAATAGCGAAGTTCTTAGTTCCCCGCTATTTACGAGCAACGTATCACCCTTTTCTGTGATAAGATATTTAATATTTTTATTAGTTTTTAAATACGACTTTTCTTATGTTTTGACAGCCGCCGTAATAAACAAACAACAAAAATATTTTATATTGCTTAAGCGGCCAAGAGCCGAACGTCTCAAAAATTTTTCTAGTATTGCGAAGTGTGTTGTGATGTCCATGCCAACTACAAATGGAAGTGGGGCCTCATTTTTACATCATATAAGAAGTGCACAAAATAAAACCATTCTTATTTAGGTTTCTCGTGTTTTTTTTTTTCGAAAGCACTTTAAGCGAATGCTGGTATACTTATCATTACAGGCCATGACTGATTACTTTCCTTTTCCTGATTATCTTATAAATTTGTTCCCTTTCTAAAATCTCTGCTGTCGATGAGACGTTACACCCTACTTAACCACCTATAGAAAACTAAGAACATAATATACGCGCCGGAGAAACAAGGACCTGACATTACGTAATCATCCGTATTGCTAACTATTCCTTCTTCATGTCCCCAACTAAAGTTTAAAATGTCCCAAGTCCAAACTAAAGTACTAAAGAGCAGCAAAACGTGTGTGCCAACAAATACACAAAACACTCAAACCTAGCAGGAGAAGTTTACGTACGTGGGCACAGAAATATGCATTAAAAATCACAAAAGCTTAGTTCTGTACTGACATCAGATTAATATTTTTAATCTTTTTCTAAAAATGAGACGGAATTTCCTTTCTTTCCTGTAATATGTATTTTATATTACCTTGGGAAGCAACAAGTTCCCTGTATATCGAAGTATATCGAGCGCCTATTTAATCTTTTTACTGGGATTTAGGAAAATTGTTTGTCAATGAAAACCATTAAAACATATCCTTTGAGATAATTGTATTGTGTTTGCTGGATTTTTGTAACATAAATTGGCGTATATTCGTTCATTTTATGCTGTAGCTGAATGGGAAGGTGTACTGATTACTGTGGCAAGTGCTAAAATGTTGTCTAATTCCACATTTATTTTCGAAAATACTTTGTATTTTACATGGAGATCCATGAATTCTAACGAAGTTTTCCTAATGTTTTAAGGTCCTAAATTAACATATATGTATAGAATTAGTCTCATTAACATACACGTCAACAAGAAATAATAATTTACTGATGGAATATGTGGAAATGTAGTGAAAGCCTGAACGAATTTCTTTCCTTGAAATTCCGTCCGTGCAATAGGTTCAATTTATTTCTTTACTTAAGAATATGTTTTATATTTATAGATAAATGCAATTAAGAAATTATTAACATTCGACCAAACATAACTTCGCTGTCTGACAGTTTTTAGATTTGACACACCAATTTTTTTGTATTTCTTTTCAAGGAATTTCCAGGTGTTACATGACTGAATGTTGCAAAATGATACTTTTCAGCATATTAATTTTAAGTCAACGAAGTAATATTCTCTTCTTTCAAAGTGATTCTTTATCGAAATGTTGGTACCGGTACTTAGGAGTTCGTACCCGATTTATTATAACACTGAAAATAATTTTGCGTTGAAAAACTGTATTTACAAATGCAAAGAACCCTTTCATACAATTATTAATAAATACCAAGTTTTCCAGTTCCCACTCCCAACTGTACACATAAAGAAATGTGAGGGTGCTTTATTGATACGAAGCTCTTAAATGCTGTTTTATATGATATTATCAACATATCGTTCATGTGTTCACCGATGTTAATGTTTTATATCATTCTGCCTTTACGAACGCTTGTAGCTCATTATGCTGCGTCTGTCTGTGACTTAGAATAAAAAAACCTTCTTAGAGCAAATTTAAGTCTCAGAAGTCTATCTCTGACCGTGGTACAAAATAAATCTGTAGGAAATTATTTCTGATCTTATTTATTTATGAAGTGTCAGCTTATTAATGAGCAAAAAAAATTGCAACAAATGCCAAAAAAAATACTCAAAAGAGGCCGATTCGGAGTATATTGTCTAAGTGAAATATGTGAAAACGAAGCGCTTATGCTCGAAATAGGTGACTCGTTACAAAAAACGAGAATATTGTTCCATACTGTACTATATTGGGCTGGTCAAGCATGAATGCGAAATGGAGGGTGAAACAGTACGAAAATAACAGTGTAATGGCTTACATGTATCTACATGCAAGTGCTTTTAAGGAGAGGCACAAAAAAATCAGGTCATAAATAATCCCTGCCAAACTAGTGCTTATTTACATGTGGATACATGACAAATTTCGCATGTATGTTATTTCCAGTCAGCATTTTTATCACTTACTGGCCCTCGTATGCCATAAAGAATTGAGCTCTTTGCTAGGTAGTGTATAATATATTGATTATATATTTATTTTTAAGTGTTACCATTCACCAAATCACCAACAATTCACGATCAATAATTTAAATACTTCCCACTTCACAAATCCTCAAGGTGACAAAAGAAAGAAATATAATTTTCACTCAGTGTGTTTTGCTTATTTAAATAACCCATCACAACTTAATCTAAGGCTTTTTAAGCAAACAGTTCAACAATGGTTGAACGAAATGAGATCTGGTAATATTGTTTGTGCATTAAAAGGAAATTTAAAAAAATGAAATGGTTATTTAATAATTTAGTTTAATTTGTGGTTCCGTGAACTATCTTTGCTACTGAAACCACCCCCTGCAGTTTACAGTAAATTCACAATTTTTTATTTTATATATTTAGTGACTGGAAGAGAATGGACAACGGAAATTTTCACTCTGTGAATTTAAAGTTATAAATGCATTTCTCTCAATCTTTTTCGTAGCTTATGTTAAAATCACTGCATTTTCTTGTGAAAGCTGTACCAGCGTGTTTGTCATATCATTATAACAATATAGTTTTGTATTTTCTTTAGATTTAATTAGGATACAGAATATAAACAATAAAAAAGTTTAACAAAACTCGTGTTGATCACCTATCACTTGAGGACTAAGACAAACGCGTCGCTGTGCTAGTTCAGTAATGTAACATCCCCAAAATGTGCGATTTTGAGTTATTCACGTTGGAAGATGTGGTTTATGGGCTTTCAAATGCAGCAAATCAACATCACGAAATCATAATTGGTGTGCTCGAAAAGTGTTATGTTTTAGAATAGCGTTAGAGAAATATTTTAGCGTTTATAGCTTTTATAGCTATCAAAGCAGGAGGTATGTATATATTTAATATATTCTTGTTAAAATGAAATTGCTACGACATTCTTAAAACACATTTAACGCATTGCATTATTTAATTTGCGAGAGTTTAATCGAGAAACTAAAACTTTGCTATCCCAAATTAAAGTTTTGAGATGTTACACAGTGTAACATCGAAATCGAAATTAATTTAATGTCACGGCAACACTGCTTCAATAAAAATACATTCTGTAGAGTAGAACTTACTATGTCGCAGTATATAATAAAAATAAAGCAATAAATATTTTTTTAAAAAATGTTAATGCAGTTTACTTTTTCTGTAAATTGTAATTATTATTTTTTAAAAAAAATAGAAGTTTTTCGCAAAGTCCAGGCAATTTTGCGTGTCAATTAACACTGTTACAAGATGTTTGAATGTAACATGATTTTAAATTTCATACAAGTCAACTTATCCGATAGGGAAAATATTGAACAGATTTGTGACGATTTGCTCTCTTTACTGTTCATTTACTCAAAGGATACCGCAGCGTGGTATTCAACTGGCGAGTTATTCCGCCCCGCAACCTGTTGAATAATTGCTGCTAACGTACCACAGCAGAAGCTAGAACGACTAATTATGTCTGACAATACGGTGATACTGGACGTTTGTGGGATGCCAAACAAATGGTCTGCAGAACAAAAACGAACTTGAAACCTCTGTAGTGTTACGAAATTATGTTTATGATGGCAGAATTCGATTCTAAAAAGTGTATTTTCAGTCAAATCGTGGTACTTTGGGATTCATTATTAAAAGACCAAACCTTAAAAACTTAGTATCTGTGACATATTTATAACTGGGGGAATTAAGGTTTTGTGTACTCTATTTGATAAGCTTCTGAACATACAGGGAGCGGCAGAAATAACTCCCGAATTTGAACGGCTAATAAAAAATACACAAACGATTCTAGTAAAAATTTTATTAAGCCATCTAAAAGAATTATGTTTGCAATTTAGTTTGATTAAATTTTTTTCATTTTCACTTCTTTAAACATAATATTTTTTTTAATTTTCACTTAATATATAAAAATAATCTTTTTTTAATTGTCACTTAATTTTTAAACATAATCTTTTTTTTAATTTTCACTTTTTAAAAATAATCTCACTCAAATGCCAACCGTCACTGTCTATACATGTCTGAAGCCTCACTCTGAAATTACGCATTACTCTCTTCGTCACATCTTGTGGAATTTCCGCGATTTCGTGTCGGATAGCAACTTTGAGTTCATCGATTGTCGTCGGTTTGTTTTTGTAGACTCTACTCTTCAGGTAACTCCAGAGAAAGAAGTCACAGGCGGTAAGATCGGGTGAACGAGCTGGCCACGGGATGTCGCCTCGCAGTGAGATTAAACGCCCTGGACACATTTGTCTTAGGACTGCCGTAGATTCTCTTGCTGTGTGAGCGGTGGCACCATNGTCGCCTCGCAGTGAGATTAAACGCCCTGGACACATTTGTCTTAGGACTGCCGTAGATTCTCTTTCTGTGTGAGCGGTGGCACCATACTGTTGAAGCCATACAGCAGGATTTACACGTTCATTCAGTTTCGGCTCCAGGAAGTTGTGTAGCATCTCTACGTAACGATGAGACGTTACTGTAACTGTTCGTCCTTACTCCTCAACAAAATACGGGCCTATTATTCCAAAGTCTGCTACAGCACACCAAACAGTGACACGTTGGCTATGGAGAGGTCGCTCACGAAGTTGCCGAGGATTATTTTCTGCCCAATATCGAAAATTCTGTTTGTTGACGAATCCTGATAAATGAAAATGTGGTTCGTCACTTGAGAGCACAACTGCGTCTGTTGGAAAGTTTTCCAGGATAGCCTGTCAAGATGCAATACGGTTGGCCCAATCACGTTCACTAAGTTCCTGCACAACCATGATTTTGTACGGATGAAAGTGGAGGTCTTGGTGTAAAATTCTTCTCACACTACGATCAGATATTCCCAAGCTGGCAGCGTGCCTACGGGCTGGACGTCTTGGAGATTTGGTAACTGCTTGTTGGAGTAATTGAACGTTCTGTGGAGTTCGAGCGCTGCGAGGTCTACCTGGCGGTGCATTTTTTAAAGCCGAACCTGTGACTCTAAAATTTTTAACCCACAATAGAACGGTTTTCCTGTCAGGGACTGCACCGTGCCGACCTATTCCGAAGCACGTACGAAATAATCTCTGCGTTGTGATTACAGAATCGCCATTTTTAAAATAGGTTTCAAGGACGAACGCACGATGTTCACCGCTCCTTGCAATGGTGACGACTGAAATGGCAGCAGTGGTGCTGCACTATGACACAACCCTGGGCCGCCTACCACCACTAGTTCCGAGCCCATGACGGTGGCAAATTCGGGAGTTATTTCTGCCGCTCCCTGTATTAATATACGAAACCGATGCGCATAATTCAGACCTTCGTAATTATTAAGGCGTCGTTTGTGAAGTGCGCGATAATGCTTTCCACTCAAGTCCAAGGCATACTATAAAAGGGAACTTCTTCGGCGTTTTTAATATTTTGAATGTGAGCGTGCAGCGGTAGCACTACAGTTGAGTTTCCTTTTTTATTAGCCCTAAAACTTTGCTTCGCTCTAAAAATGTAGTCAGTACTCGTGAAGTCACTAGACCTACAGTTGGGTGTTCTAAAATTAGCCACTAATTATTTTACGACTGGTGGCGTCTGCCCATGTAGGTTAAGGACCAGTACGGTTATCAACCCTGAACCTAAAACAAGAAGAAAGATCATAACACTTGAAAAATATCTCCGACCGGGCAGAGATTAACTCGCACGTTAATAAACCTTCCAATTTTTATGCCTAATATTTTATTTTTAAAATCTAACTTCAAAATTTACATTTTACAAAGCATTAGGAATGGATAAATAATGTTGCTAATTTCTTAAAGTAGCAGTATTTTCTGAGAAAGGCATGTGAATTTCATTTAAATGGTTATCTTTAAAACTGATTCTTTGAAAAGGAATTTCTTTGTCGTTTATTCCCCTATTTAACTCCATAGCTGCAGGTTTGGTAGACATAGTCCTTAAAATTTAAGCATGAATTGCTTTTAATGCGGTATTTTTACTTAAAATATTTTATATATGTTTGTTACCTCTCTTTTACTTAAAAATAATGTATTTAACCTAATACATAATATAAGCCGTTCCGAAACAATTAGTATAATTTATTACTTACCTAGGTCCAGTAAGGGAAGATAATTATTCTTGCGCAGCGAATGAACCTACATATCGTCTATAGTGTTCAGCGTAGACAAGTCGATGCGTTATTATTATTAATATGTTACTTAGGCGGTGTGATATAACTATTCAATATAAAGTTTACTAACAAGTAAATTTTAACACAACTACTTGCAATCATGTAAACATTTGTTAGGCGTCATACTGACAACAAAATTGTAGTCAAATGGCTGGCGGAAGAGTCCTAAAAATTCAAAATAAGATGTCTGAAATAACTCCTAGATTACTTTACTCCGTATCATGTATAATAAGCAGTATTTATAAGCCTCGTGTATTCCATATAAAACAATAAGTAATGCAAGAGGGCGTAGATTTAGTCGACTATAACTACTCGAAGAATTTCCATGTCATCGCAAGTTTATTTGATATTTAGAACAATTTTATTGATTGAATATTTCAAAGTTGTATGTCAAGATTTCATGATAAGCTTTCTAATTTCTCAACTCTAATAAAATATTACTAAATTCTGAATGACACTTTATATATTTTTACTCTTAAAAATTAGGGGTTGTTTGCATTTTCGTAGGCGGAATGATTACATTATATAGTAATGCTCATGCACACCACTATAAACAGTTTATGAATTTTTTTTCTGGTATAATAAGCCAAACTATTTCAGATGTTCATATTAGATGCAACATTTTTACAATAAAAGCTAATTGCAATAATTCGAATGCTAGTAAACTGCGTATAATACAAGTGTAGTACACGCATGCACATGTTCTGTATACGTACGCAAATATTCGCCGAAAACATACACTCACAAGATCGCATGATACTTTTCCCAAGGAAAGTAGGCAAATTAAATAATAATTTCTGTGCAACAAAAAATCATAGTACAGTATAAGTTTTCAGCCTTGGAGTGGAGTTTTTTTTCCGCCCTTATAACGTTCTCAAAAACAACATTATCATTTTACAAGAGGGAAATGTGCAAGTCAGCAACCCTATAAATAAAAACGCGATACTTTTTTCAAATTTAATTTGAAAATATGTTGGACAGGTAGGAATAATGCTGGTTCATGATTAACTCTCTAATGGTATTTTATAAAGGGGTAAATAATTATATACAGGACATTTTTAAACAACACTAGAAAATTTCGGCAGGTTATTCCTTACGATAATAAAAGTCACAATCGTATGTATAACTTCCCCCTTAATTAATTATTAAGAAAGCCAAAACCCCAAAAATCCAGTTTTGAAATTCGTTTAGTTGAATGTCAATAATGAAAAAGTAACAAATCTGGAAATATTGGTTTGCATTACGGAGAACTTACAACTCTGAATATGCGGTTGTTAACGACATCCCCATTTCTTAAGTACATTCTAAGAAATTATTCGGGAATTTACTATACCAGTGTATGCGCTTAGTGAGAAATCTAGAATGGTAATTTTCCACCCCCTATACATTCAATGCTGCGTTCCTACATGTGCTCAGGAAACCGTCAAATGCGTAGGGAAGTTCCAACTTTGTAGAATAGCGACGCTAAACTTTCCTATACTTGCAGCTTGATGTGCGGTATTATTTCCATACAGCTGAAAACTTCCATTAGATTAGGAAATTTACCAGGAAATTTTTTACTGTGTAAATGGGGTTGCCACTTTATGTTTACATGAAATGTAAGATCATAATCGTAAACGATTTGTTAAAGCAAATTCTGAATCAACGCGTCAAATTTAACATAAACAGTCGTCTTGTCGGAAATTTGTCAAGCGAATCATTTTCGAAAAACCCATGCAAATATTTCAGAAGAGACAGTGAATGGCCTAACAGGTAGGTGACAAGCCAGGCCTCATTTGGAGCTCATGATGGAAATCGAACAGTTCCCTTAAACAGTGTGATTAGTGCACGTACTTTTGGGTATTTAGGTGTTTGTAGTGTTTCAGTCCATTCTTTCGCTAACGCATTATCTGCCTTGTTTTCATTTTTCAGTGACAGTAAATTACCACTTATTCACTAGTGTGCCCCTTGGTGCTCCGTAATGCATCAAAGTGACATAATTGGTCTTTAATTCAACTCACCCGTATATTCACGCCTTGCACATGACACTTTGCACGTTTGAACTACAGCGAATGCTATTCGGTTTTCACTCTCGTCTAGTTCAGTCGCAAGTCCTGTATATTTTGGGTTCCCTCCCTTTCAGGCTACTCTCCTTTTGTTTTAAAATTTCCTCATTGATTTCTCGAAAACGGTTCACCTGAAAGTGGTCCGGTGGGATGACCATTTCTGTTAATTTAAAAGTGTTGGTACATTATTTTCCAAACAAATAGTTTAAAGCTAAGTGTTAAACAGTATATAAGGAAGCAACGCCCATTTATGTATAGAAGAGGAATGCTATTACCGACTGCGTTTTCAGATATGTAAAATCTTCGTTAAACAAATCACTATTCAAGGATTGGTTACTTAATCGCAAGTACTTCGAAATATTTTTAAGTTATATCATTTCAAAACGCAATTTTTTTTTGGGAAGCGCTTAGCTCCCTTAATATTAATTACATAAAGGAGTAATTGGTACAAATGTTTTTGTGCCATGTTTTCGTAACAAATTACCTGCCGGAGTGTGTCAGTGTTGTTCAAAAACAGTCTGTATAATAATACACGTTTGTTTTGAGTTACTGAATTGGCAGCAAATTAAACAACATATAACCATTAATTACCGAACATCTCCGAGAAAGTAAGTAGGATATTCTGTACGTGCCCTACTTCTACGTGGTGTTATAGTCGGCGCACGAGAGATGGGACATAGCATCTCCAAGGTAGCGATAACATTGGATTTTTGCGTACGACCATTTCACGAGTGTACCGTGAATATCGGGAATCCAGTAAAACATCACATCTTCGACATCGCTGCGGCCAGAAAAAGTTCGTGAAAGAACGGGACAAACGAATCATTAAACGTGACAGACGTGCAAACCTTTCTCAAATTGGCGCAGATTGGATTTGTGGACTGCCCTGCAGGATTAATGGTGTGAATTGCCTCCTGCATACCTTCAGACATAAGTCGAGTCCATGCCACGTCGTCTTGTGGCACTTCTGCGTACTCGAGGGGGGGGGCTACACGATATTAGACAGGCGTACCAGTTTTTTTGGCTCTTCAGTGTAACTGGTAGCTACAGGTTTGGTTCTTATATTCGTGACATTTCAGTAGTGTGTGGTGCCACCCACGAGAGAGCGACGATGCACCTATTACACACGTGCTCTGTGACGTCAACTGCACTACTGCGTTTAAGTAGCTGATGCGTAAAGTAGCAGGCTATTAGGTATAGCAAAGAAAAAAACACAGCTTACATTGCAACAGTTCACAACACGCCTCTGAGACATTTTATTTTTATATCCGTGGCATTTCAGACAATCTGCAGGTACTTCATCCACTGGTGGATAATATAATAGCGACGTGATAAATATTAGGGTTTTCAGAACACCAACTTACAACTAATAAGCTGAAAAAGTTGACAGACCTGGCCTGCCAAGCCTCCAACGCCTACTGAAGACAGACCCTTACTCTTTGCTGCAAAGGACGGCTCAAGGCTTTCGATTGGCACAAAAAAGTGGATATAAGCGATCGTGTAATCCGCTGTGAGGTGGCTGCAGTTGGATTGCATTGAATTATTAATACTATAAAACGATGTATCTTGAAGGACTACACGATTTCACGAAGAGGACGGTACTCCGCACTATAAGGCCGATCTTATTACAAAATATTGAACACAAGTTGAAAATGTTTGTTTTATTTGAAAAGTTTAAATTGGCATCATGACCTAGCTACTGCTCCTTGTCACGTGCATAAAAATATAGATTTGTTCCACCATATGTAATTTACACTTAATCGTAGGTAGTAATATGAAATCGTTTTCGAATGAAGTTATTTTAAAAAAGAAGAGAGAAAAGTATACAAAATAACATGTTGTGATATAGCTCGGAAAACATTTTAACAGCAACCCCTCTGTTTAATAGGAATGAGGAGTGAAATATACACTTGAAATCCCAAACGGAATGTGAGAAATAAGCTTGTGTATACAAGATGAAAAGGGATAATCCCGAACTGCGATGATCCTGATTATTGAGTGATTCTTCTACACAGAAAAGTTTAATGTATATACGATAACAAATGACATCCCTGGAATATAAGACTGGAAAACCTTTCGAATGTCCAGGACCTTTCAGAAGCTACTTTTACTTATAAAAATCTCTATAACACTTGTGAAATTTGTTTAAAATAAATGTCTGTGAGGTGTTTTTAGGTCTGAGTTAAAGTTTTGTTTAGAGTATACGTCACTTATAAACTTTCTTCCACTTAGCTGGTGGCCGTAAAGCGGGGGTGTTAATTATCAAACCTAACAGTTGTAAAAATCAGTTCGTAACAGAGGCGCTTAGGCTCACTATAATATAAATATCGGCTGTTCACAGTTCTATGAGCACTTTTGAAATACCTCCATAGGATCTGTTTTATTCTTATTTTGTATCCTTCTTTCACTTGTAAAATAACATTATCATGTGCCTGGTCACTTTATTCGTGCACTGTCCAAGTAAAACCATGAAATATTTAAGAACGTGAATGTCTTACAAATATGCATTTGCGTACTCTAATGTGTACAAAACAAGAAATACTAACTTAACGGCCAAAAATTTTAACATTACACTGTTAATACGTCGGCAAGGCTTAAGAACTATTTTAATTAATTCGCTGCCGACTTAATTAGTAGCCCGCGTGCCACTGTGTAATTAATATGTATGTAGTTATGAGCAGTGATTTTTTTTCTAAGCTAACTCTACAGTGCTTACTTTACCGTGAATAGCCTATATGAAATTTTAGGTTTTTGAGCCATTATTATATATACCCAATCAATAAATAAGTACTGAACGTTAAGGCGATGTTACACAGTCAATGTGGCTGGAGATAGTAGGTCAATTATAGAAAATATTCCTGCTTGGAGGGGTCTTGTTTAGAAGAACACAGATAAAAAATTACAACCTGTGGATAAGTAATTGTTGTGAGGCAGATATTATGGAATAGATAAAAAGCAAACTTCACGAACTTGTTTGCAAAATCTTAGTAAGCAACTTATATTTATACAATTTTAAAACATAGTGATAATTAAAAATACAACTAATTTTGGTTCTAATTAAAACTACTGTATACACAGGTGTAGCACGTAAATAATGTTTAAATTACTTTAATCTTGTTACCTACCTGGGGAAAAAAAGTCACCTTACTTACTTTCTCATGACGAGAATAAAAAAAAATTAAATTAACGCAAGTAAAATTAATTTTCTCTATTTACATCGAAAGCAAACACTGTAAACATCGTTCGTTTTATCAGGCTAGTCGCTCTTAATAAAACTGCATTTTTGTTGACCTTTGTAGGATGCAGAAGATAATAAGGTTCATTTCGACAGTAATAATTTCCTCACAAGAAACATTTCTGAGTACGGAGAGCAACATTAAAAAAAATTGACTGTATCAAGACATTAATTTCAGTTTTAAATTACGACTGTTTCTTTCCGAGCGTTTTCCAGCTCTAGGATCGTGAACCCAGCTCATCGGAAAATTTTCCAAGCACGTCTACGTGGATCGTTAAAATATTAATGGCGCAAAAATAAATAATGGGAAGAGTGCTTCCCCATCCTCGCTGTTTACTGATTCAAGCTCGGAACCCTTGCTGCTCCTACTCCCTTCCCCTGCTCCGCCATGAACTGCATTCGAGAATATTTTTTCCGCCCTCCATTTTTCTCGGTTCGCAGTTATATTGTATAAGTTGGAGTTGCGAGGTAAGGCATATCCGGTTCGACGCGCTTCCCTCGGCTCGCATTGTTTTTTTCCCTCCCCGTCAGCAGTCGGCTCTCTACTTAATGAACGAGGTAGCTTCACCCTGGGGCGGGAGGGGTCACTCCACCTCTCCAGGCACCCCTCACCCACATCCGCGTCTCACGCTGCGGCGGGGATCAAAGGGCTGTCGGCTCCAATTTCCAGCCGAGAGTGCGTGGGGCTGCCAAAGCTGCGGCGTTGCTCAGTCCTGGTGATGATTATGTTGATGGATCGCGTCGTCGGCGAACCCCGGAGATGTGAGTGTCCTCCGGCGCTACCGGGGCCTTGGTGGTGAAGCGGTTAGACTACTCGCCTCCCACCAAGGCGAACCTGGTTCAATTCCCAGGCGGGTCGCTCCCGGATATTTGGCAAGTAGGAATAGTGCCGGACGATGGCGCTGGTCGGTGGGTTTGCTCGGGGATCTCCCGTTTCCTCCGCCATTTCATTCCAGTTCTGATCCATTCTCGCCTCATTTCGCCCTCATTGGCTCTCAATACCTCAATATTAATATCCGCCAAAATCTCTCAACTCAACTCAACGAACAACGTCGAGCAAGTTGAACCCTCGAAGGCCGCTAAGGAAACAGGAGAGGACTTCTAGGCGGTTCGCGTTCAAGGCAAAGGGAACAGTTAAAACGTCTGGAATCCCCTGGAAAAGCATTTCTAGGAATTTATAGAAACGATAGTTCATTACGAAGATACGGTGAAATGAAACTATTAGTAAAACAATAATAATAATAGAAGGGAAGAAAATGTAGAATTTAGATAGTCCTTTAAGTGCCTCGTTTCAGTTTTCCTAACCATTAATAAGAACAAATTTTAGCTTATTGGAAAACGTATTGAGTTATGTAATCGTCGTAACATACAAATAATTTAATAACAAATCAAAATTAAAATTAACTAAATTAATATTCTTACCAGCTTGAGCACACTATTAAACGACGAAACATTTACCTTAAGAAACACTTTCATTGTACAACACATAAAGATTTTCCCCAGTATGAAAAATTTGTAGAGTTTTATTCGAGTTGTATAGAATGTTGAATGCATGCAACATGGGGGAAATATCTGTCTCTGCAGATTCGTATTAAAAAAAACAAGAAATTAAATCCTCTTTAAAAGGTGTGGTCCGACGTTATTCTAAGAGCGGTATACACTCTTAATTATATA
This sequence comes from Clitarchus hookeri, assembly GCA_002778355.1. Taxonomy (NCBI): domain Eukaryota; kingdom Metazoa; phylum Arthropoda; class Insecta; order Phasmatodea; family Phasmatidae; genus Clitarchus; species Clitarchus hookeri. Next base: position 35,478 of record NQII01006427.1, read on the forward strand.
TCTGGAAACTTTGTCCCTAATATTAAACAAAATATTTAAGACTGAACAACGAAACATGAATAACGTTAACTGAAAGAATTTCTGCATACGCTGCATAATTTTAACCGTTCTTGACTTAATTAATGAATGTTATTTGCGTTGCCACGCGCATTTTTCATTTTGACATAAATTTCGTGAAATGGGAGAAAATTATTAAATGCAAGAGTTAAAAAAGAATCGAAAGACATGGTAGATGGGCAAGATAAATTACAAAATAGTTTATAACATTTTATATAAATGGGGGCTCAGTGATAAGCCAAATACAAATAAACAATTGTGTCAACTTAAAATGTATCACTTAAAAACGGCATTAAAATGTCAATTTAAATTTCATGTATTTTACGTTACAGATATAAAAATTATAGTGACACTCGCTGTTTAGAAGAACTTCTTAAAATGTATCCTCTATTTTTCAATGCAGGCAGCACATTGTAAACGCAACAGAGTCCGAGGCTTTTCTTAGAAACACAAGAGCCCTCTGTCACTTGCACAAAATATACTCCAACTCCACAATCATGTCACTCATGATTAAAGAAGAAGGTACAAAAAATTAATAAGTATTCATAGCTTTATGATGATCAGGACACTTGGGTGACTGAACCAAATACAAGAAATGTATTACGTTTCCAATTGCATTTTTTACGGACACTCTCTTTTTTTAAATCCTCCGCCCCAAACTGTATACATTGGTTACAAACTTTCCAAAATGATACAATAATAAAGAAACAATAATAAATTTTCTCTTAATTTACAATACTGTATAATAATTCCCCCAATAGTGCTTTTAAACAATCTTACTAGAGTTAGTCTGATAGAATAATCATACTGAACTATAATTTTAGGCACGATAAAACAAAGGTGCCAATTTACCGTACACTAAAAAGTACAATTATAATTTCCCCTTATTAAAATTTTAATTTAAGTTTTCGCTATTGAAGATACCCCATCGTGTGACTTCCCGACAGTGTCTGCCGTCGTCGTGTTTGAGAAGCGTGACATATTCTAGATCTGCAACCACCATCCTCACCTCTGGCGTAGAGGAACCTCCTAAAAGCCGCAGTAATAATACTCACCGAGCACGTGAACCCCCCCCCCCNCCAGCGCGCCCAGTAATGCATGAGCAACCTACAAGGCCGCCAAGATACGCAGACTTCATGCGATCAGCAACGTCAAACGCCAACCACAGGGCGCCGGACACCAGGACCACTTCTCGTTTTATTCGCACACGTGGCCCTGATACGTGCCCAGGCCGACGTGACGAAGGTAATGTAACTCTGTTACAACATATAAACGTGAATGGTGTATTCAAACTCCAGCTAAAATCAGTGTAACTTAGTCAGTGCAAGTTCCAAATTTGGCGTGTAGTTCATTTGGAGAACACAGTAAATACTTGTAACTATGAAATTCCTCGAATATTTCTACACTCTCAATAATAATGCGAAGTGGAAGTTATGAGTGCCGTCGGCCTGCATAGTATCAAATATACTTTTTGGAATATACTCATTAGGCCTTTATAAAAATGCCGCTATCGAGCGGCCCACATCCCCCACGCCAGGAATTATTGTCTCGGGAGCCATAGCCTACGATAGTCGATTCATTATCTTCATGTTACATGAATATTTACAGTTCAGCGGTATGTGGATGAAATCCTACAGCCCCACCTGCTCCCATTTCTGGCCGGGATTCCTGGTGCAATATCCGAGCAGACTGCATGAATCTCCCAAGACTGCCTCCGTAATTTCCAAACACTATCATGGCCTGCCCGTTCCCCTGACATGTCACCAATCGAGCATGTGTAGGACCAGTTGAAACGCCAGCTGCCGCCGTGCCACAGTATCCGGGATTTGGAACACACCATCCAAAAATTGTGGACCCGTCTGCCTCAGGACAACATATGGCGTCTTCTGGATTTCATGCCAGACCGTCTTGCAACGTGTATTGCAGTGCGAGGAGGTGCGACGCACTGTTCAAGATGACCAGACGGCGTACCACAATTCCATATGTAATTTTTCAACTGATCTGTTTTTGTTATCATGTGTATTATTCATCGGTATCATTTCATCTGTACAGTTTCCGTAACATTCTATGCATCCTTCTGTATGCGCAATTTGTATTGTTCGGTGGTGTATATTTCAATGTTCAAAAGTGTCTACGTGGGCATAAGTGTATTACAGTTACGACATGTACAATATCTCAGTGTTTAAAAATATGGTACTTCTTTTATTTATAATAAAAATAGGAAAAGTTGTATCTCTAAATGCGAGGAGTCTTTTACAAAATGTTCAACTACTTAAACAGATGCTGAAAGCAAGAGACCGATCATTCTTCTGAATAACATAGTTTTAAAAAAAATTTAGAAATTATTTTTTAAAATGACGAAAAATAAATAACAGGAATTTATTGAGTGGGCCTACGTCTAAGTTTAATCGATGCAATAATGGAACCCTCAAGATTATATTTGTGGCTGAAAATCCTTTTCATAATCTTATATACAATACAAATTGGACGGGGGTGATATTTCATTGAGTTATTTATTTTCAATGCTATCAAAACGACGATTTTAAAGATAAAAATTTACTCAGAAAGCAAAAATGATTTTGCTTTTAATGCTGTATATATTTAAATGGTACCAGTCAGCAAGAGATTATCACGACAGTAAAACTGGCAGTTTAGAAAATTCGGTGAAGTTGTAATGAATAATGTTCTACGTCACGGCATTAAATGAAAATCTTCTAGATGTAATATAATAAATAAGGAAGTTGAACAACGACTATGGTAGGAAAGTATTGGTTTCACACCTGACATGTTAAAATTATAATTACCCCAATTTAATGCTACGCAAAATGAGGGAAATCCAATACTCTGTAAACAAAGTACCTAGTTAGAAAGATTACATTGCAATGGAAACTACTGTGTTAACATGTTAGTAAACTCGACAATAGTTAATTAAAATGCATACCAATTAAATTATGACGGTTTCAGCAGACACATGCAAATATGACTTCGTCTCTGTTTCCTCAGGAAGATGTTCGTTTTTCAAGTAATAGTGACCCCCCGTTAGTGTAGCATCCAATGTTATCATTATCATAAAACTTACTTTGAGTTTGCACAGAAAAATTAATGGTAACAAAACTCTGATATATGAAATATAAAATGTCAATTCCCAATATCGGATTACAAAATCTATTACATATTTTTTATAAAATCTCATGACTTGAAATCCCTTACAAACACATGATATTTAATATGTTTAAACAAAATAATTAAAATTATAAATTACATATATTTTCATTATTATGCAAAGCAACCCCTCCCCCTTTTAAAACAGAGAAACAGTAGTTTCTTCCCTAATAAAGTCCCTGGCATGTCTCCCCAAGCAGGGGAGAACACAAGCCTCTAGTACAATTTATTTCGTCGTCTTCTGGAACATTTTCCGACGTTCATGGAGCGGAAACGCCTCCTGCACACTAGCATGCCACGCGCCATTTGTCGTTCAGCACTCATGCAGGCAGCAGCAGCGAGATGGTCTGTCGAGCGGGTCCCATCGCACCAAAGTTAAGCTAAGCCATTGTTCACGAGCCTTATGTAGAAACAGCAATCCAAGGCAAGGTGAACTTAAGCGAATTCTCGATGTGTGTAGGCCATCACAATATTTACTTTCAGATAAATAAAATAATACATTTTTATAGTGTTGATTGCTCAAGTCATTCAGGTCACCCCAGAGTGTGTGAGAGAGAGTGTGTGTATTTGTATGTTTGTGCATGCACATGTGTCTCTGCCTGTATGTGTCCACCCCTTTCAATGTTTGAACATGTGAACCGAATTTCACCAAACTCGACAAACATATAGTACTTAGTAAGGAAATCTGACTTTATATTTTCCAACCATGCCTGGAGCTTACTTTCAAAATGGCCGTCATTTAAGAAATTTAGGATGATATGTCATATTTCGGGAACATTAAAACTATTTAAACGAGATCTTTTACGTTGACAGTGTTTCATGTCAGCATTGAATTTAGTAATAAATGTTATTGTTGGACTGCCACTTTGGATAATAGCACCACGTTAAAAAATAAAAAATGTTCCTTATATCTCGTAAACTAATCGACCTATTCTTGCAAGATTTGGAAAGTATGGAAGGTAATGCAAATGTAAGCGATATGGATTTATTAGGCACTTGTTTTCAAAATGGTGGCTACAGTAATATTTTATGTTTATATGGCATATCTGCCATAATGTTAAGCCAATTTCCAATAAATTTGGTATGCTTAAAGTATTTATTACAATTAATATATATGCCAATAAAAAGCCGCTTTAGTCCTCAATTTTTTAAGATAGCATCATAAGCGTAAATACAATTTTTATGTCATAACTCAAGGGAAATTTGTCAGATTCCTACCAAATTTGGTAAATATAAAGCACTGCGGCACGTGATGTAAACTGGTATTAGGTAGGACACTTATTTTTTTTAATTGTGGCCATTTATTTACTTCAGTTTAGTATGCTATGTCGTCGGAAACATGTTATCAATTCCAACTTAACTTTCTACGCTTGCAGTGTCCCAACAAACACTCTTTTGTTCACCATTCTGCTAGATAGCATCAAATGTCAAATTAAAATTTTTAATGACATGTCTCTGGAGAAAATCAACAGATTCTCACAAAATTAGGGAAACATAGTAGCACTACGGCAGGCCAAATAAATTGATTTGTTTGAGTGAGTCAGTCGGCCACGTAAGTAATTTACTTTAAAATGTAATGTCAACATAACTTCGGAACAGATTTCAATTTAACTTTGTATGCTAGCAGTACATTTTATAAACATCAAATATTTCTATACAGACGCTCATTTCCCCCATTCTGTAAGATAGCCCCACATGATAAGAACGTTTTTTTCTCATATTTCGAGGACCAGTAAACCGATTCGCACCAAATTTTATACTCAAGTAGTGATTAATTAGGGTATGCAAACTAACATGTTTTAGATGCGGCAGGATTTTTTTTTAATAGAGTTAACGTAAAAAAATTTAGGTTAGTATGTTTTATATTAAACAATTAAAAACTAACCATATTTTCTAAAAAAGAAAAGGATTTATTACAAGCATCATAAATGCCAACAAAGAGCCACTTTTCTTCGTCATTCTTTAGGATAGTGTCATATGAAGTAATGAAATTTCTATGTCATATCTCGGGAAACCATTGACCGATTCCTACCAAATTCTGTAAACAAGTAGTACTGCGGCAGGTTATGCCAATTGGTGATTTTAACTATGCAAGACACTTATTTTCAAAATTGTGGTCAGATAGTTATTTTAGTATAATACGCTATAAGTATTGTCAAAATCATTTATCAATTCCAACATAACTTTTCATGCTGGCTGGTTATAATATAACCATGAAATGTGAATATATAGAGCTTGTTTTGTCCACCATTATATAATATAACACACGAACAAATGTTTTTTTTCATATCTCGAGAAACAATTCACCGATTCCTAAGTACCAAATTTGGCAGCCGTGTAGTACTGAGGCAGTTGATGTTAACTGGTAGCCTACGTTTTAAGTAGGTCAGGCACTTATTTTAAAAATGGCAGCCAATAGCTATTTTAGCTTAGAATAATATATCGTCTAAATCATGTAATTAATTCCAAAATAACTTAGTATGCTAACAGGATATATATACATACTGGGTGAGTCGCCCGCACCTATTTTTCCGTATCTAGGCAACCCGCGCACAATACTACCCATCTAACAAAACATATCCTCCTCTATAAAATAATTGTCTCTTGTGTAGCCCGAGTCTCGTGCCGTGTACGTACTCGTTACGGTGCATCGTTTGTTATCTGATCACACGACGCCGTTGTGAGAATCGCTACAAAACAGCACGTGCAAGTTGATTTCTTTTCGTCAATATAGTAAGCGGTGAAACTATGTGTATGTCACATGAAGAAACACAGTGGCTCGAAGCGAGGCAGACGTGTGTTACTAAGGACGCAATCGTCACGTACCAACGTATTCGGTAAACATAGCAATAAAACATGTTTCAACACAATAAACGGACGTGCATTCTTTGAAAAGTGACTGCTTCTCAATGCATTGTTGACATAACACCATCCGTTCACCGCGTACTGTACTGACGACAACGAATCAACGCGCGCGTGGTGTTATGTTACGATTGATGTTTTGTTAGATAGGTAGTATTGTGTGCGGGTTGCATAGATAAGGAAAAGTAGGCGTGGGTGACTCACTAGGTATATATATAAACCTTAAAGCGTGTAAAAACACAGTATATTTTGTCAGTCATCTTGCAAGATATTGTCACATGAAAAATTACAATTTTTATGTCATATCTCTGGAAAAAGTCAACAGTTACTCATAAAATTTGGCAATCAAGTAGCACTACAGCAGGCAATGTAAGTTTTTATGTTTTAGTATGTAAGACACTTATTTTCAAAATGGCGTACATATAAACATTTTAGTTTAGTTTGTTATATCGACGAAACTACGAAACAAATTTCAATGTGAGCCCTAACTTTGAAACCGGCCAATATATTATAACTATCAAATTTGTCTATACAGTCTCATTTCTTCGTCATTTCGTAAGATAGCCCAAAATAAAAATATTAAACTTTTATATCATATCTTGAGGAACAATAAACCGATTCCCACCAAATTTTGCCAAGAAGTTGTACTGTGGTAATTTCTACGTTTTAAATGTGCCAGACACTTATTTTCAGAATGGCGGCAATAAAAACCTTTTAGCTTCGTGTGCTATATCTACAAAACCATGTTACCGATTTTAACTTGTACACTGACAGTATCACTGACAATCATCGAATGAGTAAATACATAACGTTTTTGTTCTTCTTTTATGAAGATCGTCACATGAAAAATAGATGTATTTTGCCATACCTCAATGACCAATGAACCGATTGCCATTAAATTTTACATGCAAATAGTGCTATAGTATAGTTTGTAAACCAACATGTCTTAGGTACGGCAGTCCTTTTTTAAATGGCATTAATATAAATAATTTAGGTTAGTAAGTTATACATATATTTAATAATTAAACAATTCCAATAAATTTAATTAAATTTTGTTTGTACACTACCAGTATTTATTGGAAGCATCAAATATACATACACAGATACTGTTTTGCCGGTCTTTTTTTCGAAAAGTACCAGGCGATAAAATTGAACATTTTCTCATATTTCTGGCAATTCAACTAATTTACACCAAACATTTTTACACCAATAGCCTATGTTAACTTACATTATTTAAGTGGCTTTTCAAAATCGCGACCATATGAATAAGTTGATCAGTTTGTCATATATTAAACAATTTAACTAAATCCTACCAAACTTTGTATCTTGGCACGATCTATTATACGCATCGTGTACAGAACCGCTTCTATTTTAGGAAATTGTATAAAATAACACCCAATAATGAAATAAAGTTTTTTCCATATCTCAGGGATCAATCAACCGAAATCCACCAAATTCTTCACGCAAGTAGCACTACGGTGGGCAACGTAAAATTGCGCGTTTTAATTGACTCAGGCATTTTTTTTAAATGACGGCTTCTTTAAATATTTTAGGTTAGTATACCCTATCGTACGATACAAAATACCGATTACATCGAAAGTTGATGTGCCGAATCCTACTTCCGTAATGCAGTTGATTGCATGCCAGCTCATGGTACGAGGTTTTCTGGTTTCGAGTCCTGTGTAAATCACGTGTGTATTTGTATTGTATCACTACTATTGCATATTATGTTTCTGGTTTCATTTCTAATGATGTTGTCTTAAATACGTCGAGGCCGATCTGCCATCTAAGCTTTAAAGAAATTCATTCAAAATTATTTGCACCTATGTAGAGGAAAGAAGTCTTATTAGTAATATCAAAACTTCTTATTTTATAATGAAGTAGAAATAATATATAACCTCAATCCTTTGAAATTTAGCTGACCTAAGTGGCATTGCTTGTTAGGACGCCTGTTTGCAGTAAAGAAGGCATTAGTTGAAATCCTGGGTGTGAACAATTGCATGCATCTTTTTTTTGTGTGAAACTTTTGAGTGTTGTGTACGTCATCATATTCCTCTTCCCTAATTATTATGTTACATAAAGCGCGAGGGTTAATAAGCACACGTTTGATTACACAGAAATGCGAAATGTCAAGGTGTATGTAGCTAGTATCATGTAGACAGGACAACTTCTAACACAGCGTGTGCGGTAACTCAGCGTGGTATCGATTACAAAAGTGTACGGAAGATCTCTGGACAAGATGAAGACCCGTGCTGTCTGAAAAGTTTCCCACTACTCCCTGGTATTTGTATATGCGGGATCCTACGTCCAAATTGACCTCTACGGCAAGTTCCGTTAGTTTTATTTTCGATTAATTTCGAGCAAACGTGGCTGCCACGCCATTAATTGAAACTCTATTGAATGTTTCATGAAACAATTCTGAAAAGCATAGGCTTGATATCCCGACGTGTTACTTTGTTGGAATATCTAATATTTTTGAATGTTTTGGTTGGGGGGAGGAGGCTTACATGAAGTACGTGAAGGTCTGCAAATTGTCATCAAGCAGAGTGCAACACGAGCACACTCCAAATCACAATAGAGCCTCCCCCATACGGCATGGTGTCCTGTTGACATCTAAGTTTCATGGTGTTAGATCTAAGCAACTGAAACTACGGTGCATTAAACAACATCAAACGTTTCCAGTTGTCCACGATCCCATTGGTAACATTTTTTGGTTAACACGAGCGCTCCGATGGGTCTTTTTAACTCATACTCTACGAAAGATAAATATTATACACTGATTCACTTGGCGGGCGTCTACTGTTTCTTGTACTGAGGGTTAGTTAAAGTTCAACTAACTTGGCTTGTCATTTGCAGCAAGCAATTTTCGAACGCCGCCTGTCCCGATAATTAAGCACGTGAGGTCGGCCTCTGCGCTGTTTACTATCATTTGCAACACCTTTCACTGGGTATTCCCGATAATCATGGGTCACGGTAGATCGCGGAATACTGGATGGTCGTACTTCTTTAGAAATGTAAAGTCCCGTCTGTCTGGCACCTATTACTATGATTCTTTCGAACTACGATGATTCACGTTGACTTACTGTGTGTTCGCACTACTGACTGACGGGCTGTAAGATCACAACTGATATTGGTCTGCGCATTTACAAGATGTCAGGGTCGATCTCTACCAACCATTGCCTTTACGTGATGCAGTCATGAGAATTTTGGCACTATGGAGTGTTATTCTACAAATGATCAATTCGAAACCGTGATGAAACCACTCCAGAGTTTAATTTTAGCAGTCCCCTTCCACTTCCACATATTTTTATGCTTGTTGATTAAGACTTTGGAACTCTTTTCTAGATTATTCTTTTCTTTCAAATATTTTACAATATCAAAAAAAAATCGTTACTGAACTTTGCTTTGTGAAATTATTTACTGCTCACAAATACGTAGGAAAAGAATTGTGCAGTACATATTCGCTTGTTTTGTGTGCAGCTCTTTAACTGTTCTTCGGAATCAAACCATAACTTCGATATATTTCTGATGTCGTGTTAAATGATAATTATTTTCCTAAAAATATTGTGATTCACAATTTTACGTGTAAAAATGCTGGAGTTTTTTTTTTTTTTTTTTTTTTTTTGTGAAACTTTAATAATGGCGGTAAAAAAATTGTTAAATATTGTTTAACTCCAATACAGCATTTCATTAAAAAAAGTTGTTCCTCATGGCCGGATGTGGCGCGTCACGAATATATCAGCATTTTAACATGTGCTAAGAGCGCATATAGTCAATTCATGGTTACTTCCAAATTTTCTGAAGCCCTGCCTAAGTTCTATTTTCAGATTATTCCTCCGCGTTACGCAAACAAAGCATAACCAACTCTAGAAAATTACACCAAAAGGACACCACACCGCATTTGGGGAACTAAGTTCAATAATATTTTTCATGAGAACTACTTCTTACCAGGGATTATCAACACACCTTTCTTTTCTCTGCTTTTATTTATACTAATCATAATTATAATATATGACTGAAAGTTCAATTTAAGCAAAGATAAGGTACTGTTATGCAAACAGAAGCATGACATGTTTGTGATACATTACATATTTGGGAAACAATCGAACACATAATACATGGGGTTATTTTTATTTAAATGTTTGATTCAAAAGTTGTGAATACACGACGAATGTAGGGAGGCTACTCCTGACAATGTTTGTTCACTGAGGTGTTCTAGGCCGGGTGCGAGGCACGTACCGCCCGCGCAGTGGATGATGTAGTATCTGTATTGACAGTACTTACACGCACGTTACCAACAGTTCTCCACCTCCAGTTTGACAAATATCTGCAGTGTGCTTGTGAACGATGTTGCCATGCCTTGTTAAAACGCCGTTGTGAAGTAGGCGGAGCGAAACTAGGGCTCACATTTTGACATTTACGCGGATACCATGTAATTAACCAACAAGTTTAGGCTAGTGTTGGTTTATATTTGTTCCGTTCATTCCACTGGATGTGTAAAATAACATTGTATCCTGGTGCCCGCAAAAATAATCAAAGATTCAGCAGAGTACTGCTAAATTTAATGAAATGGAGAGTCGTAGCAACTTAAAAGTGAAATAACGCCTTACTAACCAGTCACTTGACCTAAGTATGATTTATCTAGGAAGGTGTATGCAGTACAATTTTTATGCTTCATAGCATCTAAATAAGCGACTGCCTGTCATGTGCTGAACATTCACAAACGATCGTTGTTCTATAGCACGTCTTAACATACTACATATCTTATCGTGCCTAATATGGTTCAGTGTGGTGATTACAAAGTCGTTCGAGTAATTTAGATTATATGCGTTCATATTGAGAAAGCGTTTAGTCATATTTATTATTTTTGGATTTTAATGAACAGCCGGTTATAAACTTTATACTCACCTTCATGCAAGTAAATAAAAATTAATCGAATATCTGTGATCGTAATCTTCCGAAAATGTAAATTTTAATTTGACTCCTGGATGTTACCTAGTAGCGAGGGAAATTATGAGTAGATTTAAAAAGGTCGCTGTGGTGCAGTTATCAGGCATCAGGAATCAGGATTCGCCCGCCAACACGGTTGATGTCACAGGCGGAGGTCACGGCCGGCGGCATTGTTAGATGCTCATTCCCCCGCCATCGCCCCCACATACAAATCCTCCGCCGTCCCCCCCCCCCTTTTTTTTGCTAACAATTTGTAACATTAAAAATGATTTTAGAAAAAAATTTAAAATTATTTAAAAAAATATAAAATATTGCCTTGCTTTAAATTTTTAATAATTATTTCCCATTTGCATAGAAAAATAAATAGCGAGAGTGCCACCGAACGGACGTGCAAGGCAGCACCAATGTATAGAGGTAAGTATTTCCTTTATATATATATATATATATATATATATATTCAGAAAAACTAAACTGTCGAAGTGTTTATTTGCACAATGTTATTTCCACCGGGAAAATCAAGTCAATTAACAACTTAATTCCTACAAACCACTCATGCAACTAGCATAATCCCTACTTATTTCGCCAGTGATACTTTTTGTGGTTTAGATCGATTGGTTTAAAAGCTAGACAGTATTCATACTGAAAGCTCTTTCAGACCAACCACACTTATGCATCGTCACCGCCCGCCACTGTGGTGAGGACGGCGACGAGGAGTGAGAAGCGGTACTAGTACGTTCATCCCACACCTGTCTGAAATAACACAACGTTAGCATCACCACATCAGCAGCGGCAGTATTAAGTGGTGGAAGTGCGATGAGTAGCTGGAGGGGGAGGTGGGGGTCACCACCTTGATCAGTGTGGCCAACGACAGGTGTCACCGAGGAGGAGGGAGCAGTGTGGTTGAGTGTCGTCAAGGGGGAGGGGAATGCGAATTATACCATATAACAGAGCCGATCTTCTCGCCATGACAGCCCATAGTCTATTGATCGCATTCGGCACAAATGGTACATCAGTAGGGATGGATGGGGTCACAAATGTGTTAAAAGGCGATGCACTAGAGGACTGCCATCTTTATGCATTGTGCGATGTGCGATGTGACATCTGTGTTCTACCATCTGCGATCTGTGCATCTATTCTCCACATTCTTATTCGTTACAGAGAGCAAGTAGCAACTATTTTTAATTAATGATAAACAATGCGGGAATAGAGAGAGGCAGGGCATCCGTAGACTATGCACAGCCACCGCGGGCTGGCATGCCAGCTGCTGAGTGTGTGCATGTCTTATAGCGATGGCTGGGTGGAGGGTGGTTGTGACTCTAAGAGCAACATATGTTGCTGGCTGCGGCCGGGAAAGGGTTTTGCCCATGCGTGTCAATGCCCATTCAGCGAGCATCTCGTCAGTCAGCTACCATGAATCGCAGACGTAGTCAAACAAATTATCCCCTACCTCCCTCACCATCCCGTCGGTATGTGTCTTTCCCTACAAATCAATGTGTATAGTCCATTCACAGTTGCTTCCAATTTTTATGAAGCTCTGCTTTAGTTCTGCTTTCAGGATATTCCCC
>NQII01006427.1:48079-123134 GCA_002778355.1 Clitarchus hookeri
CCCCCCCCCCTCATGCAAACAAAGCTTAACTAAGACTAGAAAAATCATTGGAAAAACACTCTACATTTGAACACATTCAGTGTAATATTATAAATTAAATAATACAGGTTGTCCACAATGAAACGCCCTAGTTTCAGATGTGTTGTAAAGATCGGTAAATGTTTTTTCTCAGTTTTGACCGTTCTTCTGTATACTGCAGGTGTTCAAATTACCGCCCAAATGTTCCCGCTTTGCTCAGCTGTCACCTGGAGCACTGCATTTAATTTACGCAAAATTGGCATCGGTTCAGCAAAATGCACAGGTAGTTGTGTAGTTTTCAGCGTTTAAGTCTATTGTGAGGGTGCAATGTGAGTTTTGACGTGTTTTTCAGACAGCAGCACCTGATGAAGAGTATTAAGGAATGGTACCGCAAGTTTCTGGACACGGGTAGTGTTTTGAAAGGCCCAGGCGGAGACCGGAACCGTGTCTCCGACGAACACGTTGAGAACATCAGGCAAGCATTCTCCCGCAGCCCAATTAAGTCAATTTTCCGGGATTCCTGGGAACTACAGATGCCACGATCGACTATCCATAAAGTGCTTCGAAAGCGATTGCATCCAAATGCCTACAAGGTGCAGATTCTGCAGGATCTGACACCCGAAGACAAACCACGGTGATACCAGTTTGCCTGTGAGGTGATGGAACAAATCAACAGAGACAACGAGTATCAGACAAAGGTTGTGTTTTCCGACGAAGCCACCTTTCATGTTTCTGGTGCAGTTTACGCCACGAAAGTGCAACCTCCAAGATCTCCGTTCCAGAATTGTGGAAGCAATCCGCACCGTTACTCCGGGCATGTTGCAGCGGACATAGACGGAAATCGGGTACAGACAACGTGTCACCAAAGGGACTCACGTAGAAGTCCACTGATTTTTTCCTAAAAATTTTAAGTGCTGTGCTACTCGTGTGCATTAACAAATTTCCCACATTTTTATTCTTTCACTCCTGAGAGCCTAACAAAATTAGGGCGTTTCTTTATGGACAACCTGTATAACATGTGGTTAAAATGTAAATATAATTTCAATTTAACAGATACATTTAAGTTATCTCAGGTATAAAACGACATAATAAGGAAACAACCAAATATGTTATACAGAAGAAGATTGTTCGAGTGTTTGATTTAAGAAGTGTGAGAAAACCTCAAACAGACTATATACGCCTATGCGAGCTTGTGAAATGTAACAAAGGCGTATAACACGCATACGCACACACATGCATGCTCATACACACATGCACAGGTATGCAAAAGCACTCAGACGCGTACATGCATGTGCTCACACACACATATGTATCAAATCTGGCAGTGCCTGTATGCAACGTGTAATTGGTCAACATTGCCTTATAGCATTAATAGAAGGCGAGCTCAGCTCGAATGCAGACATTTCAAATACAAGTTTCTTTCCTCGATTTACTATTTAAAAATATCACACTTGAGTGCAAGGCAACATGCTCGCTATGAATAAAAAAAACATTGGGTAACTCTGACGATAAAATGTAGCTCGAAATTCCTGCATTGTGAATTTTGTTTAAACCTCATCGCATTAGCATACAGCATGTGCCATGTTATTTAAATGATAAATTATTATTTACACATGGTTTCTGTTCTTAGCCCTTGATGACTGCAAATCATTTGNGCCATGTTATTTAAATGATAAATTATTATTTACACATGGTTTCTGTTCTTAGCCCTTGATGACTGCAAATCATTTGGTGATTATTTCGTATAACGTATCCAAATCACCAAAAAAACATTACATTACGTATCCAATGATACATANAATCATTTTAGTAAACACTTAACAATAAGTATAGTTTAAAGCGTTGGTCGAAGCCATGCAGTAGATAGACAGTGCGCCGTCCATCACCAAGTACCAGGTTCGATTCCAGGCGTGACGACTCCTGGATTTTTCTCATGTGACGAGTATAACTAATTGCAGTATCATGCCAATTTGACACATCTCTGCAAACCTTGGTGGCCACAAGGCCAGCACACAACCCTTTCTTAATCCCGCCATGCCTCGCCTACAAGGGAAAAAAATATCTCCGGTTCTATCCTCTCAACCTCACATTTCCTCGCTAAAACTTTACTTTGTTTGTTCTCTTTGCAGATACAGTCATCTGCATTTTTCTAGAGTTCGCTGCACCATCTGATACACTAGTCAAGAAGCAGTGACCAGCAAGTACCATCCACGTCGAGCCACTGCATTTCAGCACGAGTTCCGTGAGCTGCCATCGTGGAGCTCCTTCCTCCCCAGTGCACCGAATCGTCGTCTACTTTACAGGTAATTACAACACGAATCCCTAAAAAATTATTCGTTTTACTTGTTTCCCTATTTATGTATTAGTTTAGATTATTGAGTATATTTCCTGTTCGCATGCAATCCTCATCCTTGCAGATAGGACTTCAAGCACCGGTGAACTGTAGAAACGTAACGACCATTTCCAGTTTGCGTAGTACAACTACTGCGTTTTCATCTGTATCGATAAGTACGGCATATCCCATGCCCTATTAATTTTTTTACCTCTTTAAAGCTATTTCGGCTTGCTTGCATCACCATTGCTAACCTCATTTAACACACCCTAGCTTCATCAGTGTCACTGTTTCACAACAAGTTAGCCAGAACNGCATCACCATTGCTAACCTCATTTAACACACCCTAGCTTCATCAGTGTCACTGTTTCACAACAAGTTAGCCAGAACATGAATACATATATATTTATTGCCATTAAATAAGTATTAATATTAATCTATAAAATTTAAAAAATTTATAGTGGGGAAAATTGTCTAACATATTGCAGGAAGTATGGACACACAAAAAAAATAAAAAAATACCATAACTTCAATATTATCATTTTCGCAATATAGTCATAAGAAAGCACAGCACGTGAATNGCATCACCATTGCTAACCTCATTTAACACACCCTAGCTTCATCAGTGTCACTGTTTCACAACAAGTTAGCCAGAATATGAATACATATATATTTATTGCCATTAAATAAGTATTAATATTAATCTATAAAATTTAAAAAATTTATAGTGGGGAAAATTGTCTAACATATTGCAGGAAGTATGGACACACATAAAAAAATAAAAAAATACCATAACTTCAATATTATCATTTTCGCAATATAGTCATAAGAAAGCACAGCACGTGAATNAAAAAAATAAAAAAATACCATAACTTCAATATTATCATTTTCGCAATATAGTCATAAGAAAGCACAGCACGTGAATACATATCCATTTATTGCCATTAAAAAAATTAATTGTTTTGTCATACATTACCATTTTATTTTTGTGCGTGAATGCTCATAGGACAGCAGCTGGACTGAATACCTTCCATTAATAAGGTCCAGGTTCAATTCCCTGCAGAAATGTCTGGATTTTCAAAATGTAACGAGCATAATCATTAGGAAATGTAAATCTCACATATCATTTCACTACAAGGTTTTTCGTCATTGACCATGGGCATTATATTTCACATGCAAGTGTTTTCTTGGGGTACTCCCTTTTCTCATGCCTTTATCATTACTCAAATTACATAATTTACTACCATGCATTATCCACAATTTTTTTTCATACTATCATTTTGCATGTTTACTAATTAAAAATATTTATGTTTCAAGTTTCGTCCGTAGTGCATCGAGTAGATGTCTCCATCGTGTCCGACAACAGAGTTCCGCCTCTTCCTCCCACTTCTTCATCTTCTTCTAAGGTAACAATATCGTCACTTCCTAACTTCATGTGAAGGTTCTGTGGGCTTTCATTTACTCTTTACTGCAATGGAATGAGGCATTAAAAAAATGTGTCGTTATAATCCCCTGAAGGGGGAAACCATGTTTGTGACATTTGTGGTGCAGTAATAAGTAGGAATAATAATGAGAAATACCTTAGAACAAGCACTGTGAATTTTAACCAGGCGTAAACCACGCAATGCAAATTTCATAGTGCCACCTTCCCACAGTTCGGTTCATCCCGAATAAACGAGGCAAGTTATCAACAAAATCCCTCAAAAACTATTTTACATGTTACGAATGTGGTAGAGGGTTTACTAGGGAAGACAACCTCGCGATGTACATAAGGAAATTCAATGGTCCGATCACACTGCTCCACCCGCTAAGCACCCACGACTCTCTGTGCAGCCTGTAGAAGTCTCAGTCAGATTGCGAATCGTTGCCGAAGCAGGTCAGACAACATCTCACAGATTCATGGAAGTGGGAGACAGCATTCTGGGCCATTTTTAATCTTATGTGACGGAAAGCACGAGCAGGCAGACGAAGGATATATGCAGGTACTTGTGAGAAAACCATGAATATTTAACCAATCAGCTGAAAGAGGAAGTACTATAGCATGGCGTGTTATTGTGTACAAACCAGGGCCATTCGATGAGGGACAGACAGGCGTGCATTTAAGATGGAAAACATACCGGTTTACAATTTAGGGGACTTCGAAGGTGCTGTAGCAGCCAGCATCGAGAAACTATGTACCGAGGAGCAGATGTTCAAGGAAAGGAGCCTAGGCTAGACTTTGTCGGCAGTCAATCGGTTACAGCTCCGCATAAATAAATTGGACCCACTCAGAGCATCTTCATACATCAATCTCCCAGAGTCGGAAAGGAAGCTATCATTAATCCTCAAGATTTCAGCGATCATATGTGTTTCAAGTGGTTGATTTTAGCACATTTCATTTAAGGCGGGAACCGTGAACATATAGACCGCCAGTATAAAGCCTTGAATGACGATTTTAATTTTTCCAGACTTGAGTTTCCAACACTGTTGCATCAAATTGAAATTTTTGAAAATAATAATCCAGAAGTATCGGCAAGTGTGTATGGTCTGGGCGAAAAGGACAAAACCACGCCAGTATGTGTGGTGTGGTGAAAGACAAAAAAGTATATTTATACTTGCTGGTGCTGACCACCGAAAATATCCATTCTCACTACTGCTGCATAAAGAATTTTTCAAGACTTGTGCGGTCCCATCTGACTGTTCACATTGGTAAGATCCATATATGCAATCTGCGTTTTACGTACTTTGACGACCAGAAAGAAATTCCGAACTTAGAGNTCACATTGGTAAGATCCATATATGCAATCTGCGTTTTACGTACTTTGACGACCAGAAAGAAATTCCGAACTTAGATGCTGGCATTGTTTAGAACATTCTAAGTACTGCAATGCACAGGCACCAGTGCAGCCACGATGCCTCAGCAAGGGCAAAATGGCAGGCCATCGATACCTAAATTTAAACATTTTCATTTTGCGGACAAACTACCCATCGTTATGTACGCCGACTTCAAGGCCATACTGAAACTCGTACACACCTGACAGCCAGACCCCAGCCAGTCATACACTTATCCTTATAAAATACATGAGGCATGCCATGTTTTTATTTACATAAATGTTAACAATGACATAATACCTACAGCCATGGCCTCCAATTTTATCCACAGAACCTATAATGTACCGGAGACACGATGTGGAAAAAGAATGAACACAATAGTAGATATTGGAAGAAAGGTGAAAGATATTTATGCTACCTCAAAGAATATGGAGTCACTACACCAGCCAAATAGGCAAACTACTCACGGGCCACGATAAGCTGCTACTACAAGGCTGCATTCACAAACGAAAATTACAAGGTCAAGGACCACAATCATTATACCGGCCACTGTATTGGAGCTGCATGTAATGAGTGTAACTTGCTTCACTGCCACCCTAAAAACCTAGTAGTGTTTTTCCGTAATTTCTCGTACGACGAAACTTTATCATCAAGCATCTAGCGTACGACACACAACAAATAATCTGTCGTCGAGTTTTTGCCCCAAAATACATTAAATTAGTTTGAGAACACATCCAAATTTTTTGTGCCAGCCAACTACCACTCGTCACACACAATGGTGAGTTACCATACAATTACGTCTACAGGTGGGATAAGTTGGATGAGCCGCAGCTGCTCCCGAAATACGCATTCTACAACATGCTAACCGACACGAATATTACCGAGGGAAATTATGTGCACACCCAGACCATGTGGGAGGAATTTAACTATGCGACCCATGAAAGTGTTCGAATTTATATCTCAAGATGGACATACACATTTTGGCAGACGTAATCTAAAACTTGAGGGACATGTGTATTATCATGTATGAGCTAGACTGTGCCCACTACGTCAGCATCCTATGGTTCGCCATTGATGCCATGATGGGAGTAAATCTGGAGCTACTCACCGATTACGACATGCACATGTTTATTGAAAAAGATGGTGTGGCCCAGTGTATAAAGTGACATGCGGTAGTGAATAACACCTACGCATCCGAGCAACACGATTCCAGAAAGTCCACATTTTTGCAGTATGTGGAATCCAACAACCTTTATGGATGGGCCATGTCCCTGCCGCTCCCCATGTGTAACTTTAAATTGATCGACACCAACATTTAGGTCACAGGCAGGCCTGACGATTCCAACATGGGTGATATTTTGGAGGTCGACATCGAGTACCCTGCGACCCTGCTCGAGAAGCATAAAGACCTGCATTTCATGCCCCTGAACCAAGCCCCACCTCATGCTCCAAACATCCAAAACTGATTACGAAACTCGAAAACCAAAATATCTTTATTGTACACCACCGTGACTTGAAACAGGTGCTGGATCACTGAATGAGACTCGTAAAAATTGACAGTATGTTACAGTTCGAGCAAAGTCCCTGGCTGAAGGCATATATAGACCTCAACACTGCGAAGCGACAAGCTGCCATAAACAAGTTCGAAATAGAATTTTTTTAAATTTCCGAATAATGTAATTTTTTATAAATTAATGAAAGACCAACATAAACACAAAAAATTTTAGCAAGTGTGCAGTGAAAGGCGACTTTATAAACTTGTGGCCAAACCGACCTTTCTCGACTGTGACATTTACCAAGAAAACCTGTCCCTCGTTTACCTCCACCAGTAAAGTATACTCTTTGATAAACCTATTTATGCAGGGTTCGTGGCACTCGACCAGTCTTAAAATGTTCATAGACAAGTTTCATCACGATATCATGTTTCCAAAATACCAAATGGGCTAGGAATTTATTGGAATTGGAAAGGGCTTATCATATTAACATCCCCCTGGTGTTAAGCCTGAACGCTTATCAGGAAATAGCTTATAAGATAACATACAACTTAACTTAGTAAACACCCATGCCTTACCTAGGATTTGACCCCAGAACTTCCCGCACTCCAGACTGGCAGCACACCAACCGACTGCACCACAGGAGGTCAGTTTTTAAATTTATATGCATGGACACTGACTCCAATGTGTACGAGATACA
Organism: Clitarchus hookeri; assembly: GCA_002778355.1. Lineage (NCBI taxonomy): Eukaryota > Metazoa > Arthropoda > Insecta > Phasmatodea > Phasmatidae > Clitarchus > Clitarchus hookeri. The sequence goes on from NQII01006427.1 coordinate 55,434, forward strand.
CACCCGCAACTTTAATAATGATTTGGCAAGCAATCAGGATTTTAAAAACGAATTTGATACCAGTGGATACCTCGCCACGCACCCTTGCTACTCATCAATCAACAAAAAAGTAATCGGGAAATTCAAAGACAACTGCACCAGGGATATCATTGCAGAATTCGTGGGGTTATAGGCAAGATTATTGCATTGTTACAAATACAGTGGAAAAGTCACAAAACAAACAAACTGTAATTAAAAATGTGTCATAAAAATATAATTAAATTGGAAGACTTTCTGACCATTCTCGAGCAGCACCGCACAATGAGAGCGAACATCCTCCCGATAAGGCCGGACAAGAAAGAACTATATTCCGAATGTATAAATAAATTGGCACTAATTTGGACAGTTTACAGGAGGTAGATAATGAAAGATGGTATCCATACACTACCTTATTGTTACGATGGCGATATGTAAATATACAAAGTGAGTATAATAGAATACCCCAACTTTGAAGGTATATAATGTCAAAACCAAACAACCTACAACCTTGATTGACCAATTAAATGAACCGTGGAACCGTGAAGTTTGTTTACCATACATTTATAAATGTTCAATGTGACCAACACGAGCGGCCCGAACGACATCTACACGATAATCATACTCGTTCCACACTCTTGTCAGAATGTCCGGTATTACGGTTTGGATGGCGTCCGTAATTCTCGTTTTGAGGTCGTCAATGTTAGATGGAAATGGTGGATGAAAAATTTGGTCCTTATGTTCCCCAATAGAAAAAAATCGCAAGGGTTAGATCCGGGCTTCTTGGGGGCCAGTGATGAAGAGCCTGGTCACCAGCTGCTTCTCGACCAATCCAGCGTTGCGGCAACGTCTCGTTCAGGTATCCGCGAACAGCTAGGTGCCAATGGGGTGGCGCACCATAAAGGAAACATCATACCATCCCCTTCACATTGACGAGTCGAATGCGAGCTCGCTACCCCCTCACCACCTCAAGCCGAGAGTTACGAATACAAGGTTTGTGTTTTGCGCGGCTTTACCTTTTGGCGAAGTATATTTTGGTATGTTAAAATGATTTGTTTTTACTGCGTTCGCTTCAAGACTTTTCACGGTTGTCTGCAAGGCTTGTCTGTCTTGCTGTGTTATTTTTACAAGTATTTTTTATCATGTGGTGTGAAAAATATTATGAACTTTGTGAAGTATGCATGAATTATTTTGGTACGAAGTGTAATAAGATTTTTTACATTTGTATGTATTACCTCGAGGTCCTACGTGGCTAGTCCATCGTCGGAGGCTTCTACGTAGAGCAAATTCAGCCTACGATGTTTCCCGATATTTATTTGGTGGAGAAGGTGATGAAACGATGTAATGAACCAGTGCACATGACGTATACACTCGAAGCGTGACGACTCCTGGGTCGACGAGAAAGACATTCTGAAATAAGAATTACCAATGTTTTTGAGTGATGTTATGTACATGTATTTAAAAAAAAAAAGTATTTCTTTCTTAATAATTCTTGCATTTGCATGTCTTTATACACAATATTGGGTGTGGAGAGAGCTAGCTCTGTGCAGGTGCAGACCTGTGAAAATGCTAACACTGCTATGTGCACATGAGCGGTCTTTATGGTTATCCGACACCGTGCAGGTGTGCAAATGGTATTGATGCACATACGCGTGCACATGTGCAGACTCCAGTTACCATATTACATGCAGATGGAGACCTACGATAATGCTAACACTGCTAATCCCACATGAATGGACTCTGCCTATCTGACACCATGCAGGTGCAGTTACTATATAAACTTCGTCAAAGCCTGCTACCAGCCTCAAAACATTTTATTCAGATAGTACATTTTTAACACTCGATTTTTCAAAACTCACTAATATACTTTTTAATTTTTTTTCTTAATTGATGCGATATATGAAAAACAATTTTTTAAAAGTAAAAAAAAATTTATATTTTATTTATCAAATTTTATACAAACAACAATCTTATATTTTCACATACATGATAGACGAAATGAAAATATTTGCTTCATTTTACGTTTATTATCCCATTTTTCTTTGTGTATTACTAATACACAGACAAGTGAAAATATTTTTAATGTCTTTTTTTTTTGTCACATAAATGTTACAACAATATATTTTATGTGTTTCATTTTACATTTAATACTATTTTTGTATGTATCACTTGTACATTGACATCCAGCAAGAAGAATTTTTAATGTCTTATTTTCTGCATACATGTTGTTACTTATTTTTTTACACATAATATTCACTTTCTTTTTTACATTTAATATGCACTTTTTTCTGCATTAATTGTGTGTAGGTAAGCTAAAACATTTTTTCCAAACACAAAGATATTTTTTTTTTACGTGTACACACCCCGACACACCCCGCGCACATAAAAAAATTTGACTGGCAGAAACAAATCACCAATAAAATTATTTTACACGATGTTGCCATGTACAAATCAATATTTCTTCCTTTTATTTGTTTTATCGATGGTTATTCGCCATCTTCATCTGGCGGGTTGATCTTAACCTTGCAGGATAGGTTGCGACACATCGTCGTCCGCTCGACGAATGGAACTACGTCGGCTTCTTCGTCCGATAGCAGTCTGTGAATTTCGCCATCGTATTCTTCGCTGAAGCGAAGCATTGTTTCCTGGCACTCTCGTTGTATTCAGTAACCCCTATGCTGGAGGCCCTCTTTAATGATGATGGTATCGCCCTCGTTCAGCTCCACCAGGCCATCTCCGGTGTATGGTAGTGTTACGTCCGGTCTCATGTTGTACACTGCACAGGTTTTGCCATCGCACCGAATTCGGTACATAAAATAAACTTTCAACATGTATCCAGCATTCATGATGATCGGGTTGTAGGCAGGTGCCAGGGCGTAGTAGAGGCAAGCATGACTCACACAACCGCAGGCTTCTATGTTTTCACGTTTTCCTCATAACATGGGTCACCCAGCCAGTACTCCACTCTCCGGAACCCAGGGATTGCATTGGGATGACACTTCACTGTACCTGCCCTGGAACTGGTGTACATCATCTCGAGCTTCGTAGGTTGTGATTGTGCAATGGGAGCGGCCATTACTGGCCTCGACCCACTACTGCTGTTACCGATGGTGACCTGCATGGTGCCCTCGGGTGCTGGCAGCCAATCGTTGTATGCAGCCGAGGTGAGCGGGTGCCAGGTGGCACTGGAGCTGAGATGCAGATGCGATGTGAACAGCTGCGCAAGGCCGGCGGTCGCTTGTCTGTGGCACCGTTAATGTTTTTTTTCACTGTGCAGTGGCATCTTCTTCGAGGCTGAGGACGTCCATGTCCGTCGTTGCAGTGGTCGGTGTGGTTTTGTGAGCTGGGGAGCTGATGTCTGCTATTGCTGCGCGACGCCGTGCCTTGATCCAGCTGCGGTAATGCAGTGTGTCCGGAACTGACGTGGTGCAGCCTTCGAAGCACTCCCTGCACTGCAGGCAGTCTCGAATATCTTCGTCCTGCTGCAGGTGTGCTGGAAGTCTTTTGTACACGTACCTGAGATCGTGGCGTGTATACATCAAAAGGAATTCTTTCGACAGAAAGGCGAGTTCATTTTTCGTATCAAAGGCCGCGAGCGAGCGTAGTCTCCCGCACACAACGATCGCCCAAATTATTTTCTGACCGCTGCGATAGCATACAAACATCTGCTGCTTGGTGAATAGAAGAATNGGTGCAGCCTTCGAAGCACTCCCTGCACTGCAGGCAGTCTCGAATATCTTCGTCCTGCTGCAGGTGTGCTGGAAGTCTTTTGTACATGTACCTGATATCGTGGCGTGTATACATCAAAAGGAATTCTTTCGACAGAAAGGCGAGTTCATTTTTCGTATCAAAGGCCGCGAGCGAGCGTAGTCTCCCGCACACAACGATCGCCCAAATTATTTTCTGACCGCTGCGATAGCATACAAACATCTGCTGCTTGGTGAATAGAAGAATTTCCGTCGAAAAATGAACTGTACACTTTAAGATGAGTGACTCTAGCAGGTAACGGGGCCATGGTGACCGAGCAGTTAGTCTGCTCGCCTCCCACCAAGACAAACTGTGTTCAATCGCCGGCTGGGTCACTCCCAGATTTTCGCAAGTGAAAATCGTGCAGGACGATGCCGCTGGTTGGCGGGTTTCCACGAGGGTCTGCCATTTCCCCCGCCCTTCCATTCCAGTGCTGCTCCATTCTCACCTCATTTCACACTCGTCGACTCTGAAGACCTCCTTGTTAAGATCCGGCTGAATCTCTCACCTCACCTCAAGCAGGTAATGACGATGGCAGCAGGAGGCAGGAGACTGGGTTCCGAAGCCTTTTATGTGCTGGTATATGCATATAATGGTGGATAAGGTAGATGGGGTAGGGTAAAGGCATGGAATAGAGCTGACAAACAAGCCAATGGAGGGTGGGGAGAATGAGTGTTCATTCTGATGCCAACATGTTTGGTCTATGGTGGGGAAAAAGTGGGGTATATTGGCTCGTCGATGGTGGAGGAGATCGATCTCTATACCCCGATGATACTGTGCACCATAAACGTCGTGGCGACCAAACTCGCTTCCATTAAAAAAAAACAATAATGTTATAAAAAAATTACAAATAATTTTCATCAATATTATCTGCAGTAGGGGTATCGCTATATATTCTTCCACGCAAACGGTAATTAGTAATTAGATATCCAAGGTGGCAGGCCAATAATTTTTATGTTTTTATTAATTGAATTTTATCAAAATACAATTTTATTTAAGTAAATTTTATTTAAATAATTATATTGAAATATTTTTTAGGGTTACAGAATATTGGTAAGGGGGCGAGATGGGGGGACATCCAACATGGCCTCCGGCTGTGACCTCCACCTGTGACATAAACCGAGTTGGTGGGTGAATCCTGAATCCTGAATCCTGATGCCTGATACCTACGCCCGAAGGCCTTTTCAATATATACTATTACGGTCCCAGTTTTAAAATAGTTTTCCCTGTCAATAGGAAAATATTGCTGTAAAAATTGCTTGGAAAATGGCCTTTTACTCAACACTGATTATGCGACTTTGCATTTAGAGAACAGCTAACATAATATTTCTTTGTATAGGGCCAAAAATATATTTAGATCCCTCAACAAAATATTTTGTTGAATAAACAAAACTTGAAAAACAATTTTTTTTTTCGTCTAGCAAATTACACGCTTGAATTAACGAAACATGTGTTGGGCCAAAATAAACTAGACTGTGAATGAAATATTTGGTTAAATCCACTATATATTTGTTTGGCCACTCAATGTATTGCCTTCGTTCAAAAATATAGGTCAGGAGTTTATTTATATTTTTTGTGATATGTAGGGCAGAAATAGCGTTTGTTAGTGCGTTAATTGATGCTTAATAATGGTATGAACATCCTAATAAAACAAGTTCAATGGGAAACTAAAAAATAAATCTGAAAGTCTTGATATAGTTATTTGACCGTATTGTTCAACATTTGAATAAAATATATTTAAAAACATTCTAATTATTGCTAATAGACACTTGCTAAGGTCCAGCTCACGGACGTAGCTAACTTAGGTTTAAATCTCGGTCTGGCTTCGATATTTTTATACTAACCGAAACTGTTTAATGCACGCAGAACCAAAAAAAAATCATTAGTTGCACCAACCAAATATTTGTTTGGGGAAACCAACTAACAAAAACAAAATAATTTGGTTGCAACAAGAAAATATTTTGTTACCCCTATACAAACCACTACTTTGGTTGCTCCTGACAAACTATATTTGATTCAACAAAACCTTTATGTGTGGCAGCTGAATAACTCTAAATTACAATTTCTGTTGGTCTTAAAACTCTAGTCAGACAAGGCTAAGCTCGGGAATTAATGATAGTTGCTTTATGCCTAAACAAACTTCAGGTGTTAAGCATTCCTCTGTCTAAAATTTAATTAATAAATATTACGCGAGTACGTCTGCATTTCTCATTTGTGAATTTAATTGAACACATTTGAATTTGCTGATTTTTCAGGCATTTATGTCGTGAAGCTCTGAATTTCAGTACATAAATACACATAGCTTAATATTTGTATTTACAGGCAGTTTTTTTTAGTTGTAACTTGGCATTACCTTTCTTACGAAATACATTAGGTAAACATCACATAAAACAGGTTTATTCTTTCCAGATTCCGGTGGCTAATAATAAACTGACACTAAAAAACTAACGAATAAATGTGTTACAATAAATTGCAGGATTTCGGTCTGGAAGCTATGAGTTTCTTTTTACATCAAGATGAGTTTCTCCTACTGCTGTCGCAGAGACAATTCATGATCTTAAGTAATAATGGTTCGGGGTATTTAATCACTGATTTAACGTTTGTTTTAATAATGCCCATAATATTCATTGAAAACGTGAACTCGTACAATACAAGCTCATTCTACAGCGATTAAATAATGAACGATGAGAGTTAATTTAAAATAAACGTAAATTTCGACGAAATGTTTTACACGACAATTTTCTTCCGTGGTCCCGATTCGTCACACACGGATCTCGTATGCCGAGACGCAAAGCTAACGTTTATTGTAGCGAGGTTGTTTTGGAAGCTAACGATCTCCCAGAACAACTATTAGATGGCCCACGCCGCAGTGATCGTAATGCACCCCAGCAAGCTTCCCCTCACGACACCCGCTCTTCTCTTCCTCAGATCTAATTTTCTTTCGACCCCACTGTGTTATTAACATGGCCGACCTCTACCCCCTCCCCCCCCCCAGCACCTTCCGAGGGGTGGCGCTGCGCGAGGGAGTTGTTCATTCGGCATTAATAACTGGACGGGTCCCCGGAGAGGCAGGGGCATGATTGTCACAGCCGGTTACCGCACGGACATGGGGGTGAGTCGACACTCTCCCCTTGCCAACCCTCCTGATACAGGCTGTTCACGGTAAAGTAAGCACTTTAAAACAAACCTTTGAAAAAAAAATAACTGACGCTTAATTACGTGTGTGCCATTGTGCACACACTGGCATGCGTACAAATTAAGTAAAATAGTTCAAAATTTTGACACCCTGCTGCGAGTGTACTGTTCTAATTTAAGGGAAATGAGGTTGGTGTATTTATTTTATTGCCAGTTTACACTCTTTGAATCTAATCATTGAAAAAATCACCCCGAGTATTAGGTGTTCGGTTGTTTCCTAAATGTGTCATGTATCACAAGGATGTTAAAATAAAAGTATCTTATTTTTGTTTGACTTGAACGTTTAGTTACGTTTTATCTTTAAATAATAATTAAAACTAATTAAACAGAGAGAAAATAGGTGTATTGGTAACGGTTAGTTAGAAGTATAGTTCACGTGCAAAATATTATTAAACAGAGTGCCCACGAATGTGGTGAGTTTTCTCTTTGGTGTAATTTTCTAGACACAGTAAAGATTTGTTTGCATGAGGCGGAGTAATAGCCTGAAAGTAGGACTTTAGCAGGCCTTCAGGAAAAGTTCGAAGTAACAGTAAATTGACTAGATGCATGTTAAAATACGAAATGGCATATTAGTATCACAAATAGGTTCCTAACAATTTCATAATGGCGCATGAATAAAGTCATTAGGTAGATAGAAATGGCAATTTTACATATGGCGTAGGGATATCGAAGGAGGAGAAAAGTAGATGTCAACCAGGGTTTTTCAGAGTGTTCACTTGACCGTGAACACCCTATACGAAGAAAGCGTTCCTTGGGGAGGAGATGACGAATCGCCGGCGTGACTCGTGCCGTCCCAACAACTTCTGCCCCCCAATCTTATGAAAACCTCCGAACCCCTCTTCCTAACTGCTTCTGGTTATTTATTTACGTTTCTTATCAACTGCTCCCGCTTACCGCGAAGGCAGTCAAAGAAGGCGCCTGCAAATTAAACCTTGCTTCATTCAAGTAACTAACAAGACTCCCACAGATTTTTATCGTTAATTATTTTTCTCCTCTTTTTTTGTCCCTTGAAGCTATCTATAACGTTAATGTTCGAAAAATTATTTTTTTTTTTTTTAATGCGGCAGATAAGATATTCTCTAACTGGTTTCTTACAAGTAAATGTATGCCTGGAAGAAGAAGTAACGAAGAAATTTAATGGGCCCGCCTGCCTGGTGCTCGAAATGAGTTTCAGTGTGTTAGAAATCAAGATTTTTTTTTTTTTACGAAACTATTCAACGTGCATCTATTGTGCTAAACTACAAAAAGAAATCACACTCCAGACTATTCCCGTCAAGTACATTTTAAGACACTACGCACATTACAAACACTATTTCAGACCACTTCAACATTGTAAAAACTGTTTTTCCAAAGCGCTTCAGCTCAAAATAAAAGAACTACTTTGTAAAACTATGTCATATGTCACACTGGTAGCTGATACGAGTATATTTCAACTTTGTTAATTACCAGCATCATGTTATTGATGCTGTAGTTAATCCAGAAATCCCTTCCAATATAATAAATACTTAATTTAGGTCACCAGTAGAAAAATAAAAATTTGAAATAAGTGGTGTAAATAAAATATTTATTGGTCTTTATTCATTAAAACAAATTTAATAAAATTGTTTATCCTTGATCCATATTTGTTTGCTTACATTGGAGATATAATTACATTTACTGGAAACATTTCAATAGTATTCACATTTCCAACTACAGCATCCATCATACGATACTAGTTGGCCTAATTAAAATTGAAACAAACATAGTTTTAACTGTTTTCGCATAATTATGTTTATCTTTTTTAAACAGATGTAAATTTCTCCGGTAAATAAGCATTAATTAGTAACGAATAACCAAGCTTTATAATAATATATAAATAGAATCTGTTATTAAATGGCCTAGTTTAGACTTTTGAGGAAAATGCAGTTTTTAAACTTTTTCAATAATATTAAAGTTTATACATATGTTATGTTTATAAGTGGGTAATCTAAAGAAAAGATAAATTATCCAGAGAGAAATTACTGACTGAAAAGTTTTGAGATTTCGGAAAATACATAAAACTGGAGGGAAATTAAATATAAAGACATTCCTTTCAGACTTGCGTAAAAAATGAAGGCAAAAGTACATGCTTCTGAAGAAAGTTACAATCTTGTTTCACATTTGGGTAACATTAATAATATTAGATTTTCCTCCAAACGCCCTTTAAAACTCTTAAATGATCTATTCAAAGTTCATAACACTAACAGTCCCGATTCTGCAAGATGATAAAATTATTTTGATAAAAGCTCTTAATAGGCATTTTTATAAAATCAATGTAAGTAAAATAACTACGATGAGTCCGGCATGATGTATTTTAAATGGGAAAAAAATTACACCTGGAGCCGGCCGTCCACCATGATGTGACTGAACCTAACCGCCGTATTAAATCTGGATGACCTCGAACTTGACCTTTGACCTTGACCTTAACCCCATACCCGTGACCTCGAATGACCTTGAACCAAAAAAATCTAACAAATACCCATAAATATGAAATCCCAAACAAATTTATGAAAAAATAAATATAAAAATTGAAAAAAACTAAAAAATTATTTTAAGATATACATGTAGGAGGGCCTGGGTTCGATTACAGGTGGATCGACTAAGCTCCCGACACAACGGCCCTCACCAGGTTGATCAGTGTCCATCTCGTCAGCGATAGTGGGCAAACCCCCACTTCCATACTCATTCCATCCCATGCAAGTATCTTGGATTTTTCGCTTCTCATTTGTTTTCATTTCCAAAACCTAGGTTGTGCTATTTTCACAATATACCCACCAGACAAGCTGGTGATTTTTCTACCAGGTGTAAGCCATATTTGTATATGTTTTAAAAGTACAGGTGGTGCTGTCGGCGCCCTCTATATTGGGTTTCATTTTCACCCCATAGGGGGAGTTAATTCCTCGATTTAAACACCAGGCGAGTTGCCGATTCAGTTGACAGGTAAGCTGTCGACACTCATATATTTTATAGGCATAGGAAAATAAGTAATTTTCATTATATTTATAAAATTATTTTTTTCAACTAGTGATATACGTACATACCTATATGCATGATACGGGACTTTGACTAGCTGCATAATTTATTAAATTTATATTTTTTAATAAAAATTTTAAGTTGTCCATTTTTAAAAAGTATGTTATTTATATAATTGTACATATAGCACAATAATACTTTATACAATACTTTTTAACTAAAATTTATTTTATTTCTATGCCATTCAAACTTTAATTTTATTTTTGTATGTTAGGTAAACTTAAAATAAAATACAAATATATTTTCTGAATTTTTTATTAACTTAATTTAACATAATAAAAAAAATGTTACACTATTCTTCAATATATACGCATCTCAATATATACAACTTTATCGCAGGTTACAGTATTTTATGCATCTCGCTATTCGCACTTAAATTGTCCTTGTGCGAAAATATCGTGACATTTATTACACTGACACACTGTGCAGGGCACGTTATGTAGGTAACTACACATTTGAGGACATGTACCGAAGTCACAAGAGACCTGCTTGCAGAAAACCTGGTAGGGAGTTACTGATGAGAAATGCACTTCACATTTACAGGTATTTGCATGTCTAAGTAAATGGTCGGTATGGATGAACAGCTTACCAAACCTGTCATACAAATATGACATGCGACAGGGATTCTTGGCTCAATGAAAGCTTTCATGGCGCCGTACACCGTAGCCGAAAGCAAATGTCTTATCACAAAAGTGAGACTGATGACTACGGAGTGGTTCAGGCAAAGACTCGGACGGGCCTGTTGGAGATGTCGGTGCTGGAGCTAAAGAAGCAGGTAACGCCAACAATGGTGGTCTAGGTACCTCAGCCGAAAAATTTGATGGCTCCATTGAAGATTTTGTAGGCGTCACAGCTGAATAAGTCGGTGGTACTGTACCATCTGTATATGATCGTGCTGCACTGGTGGCAGTAGATGCTGGTAGTGATGTAGGTGTCACAGCTGAAGAAGTTGATGGCACCGTACCAATCTGATGGTACTGCACTGGTGGAAGTAGATGCTGCTATTGATGTAGACATCACAGCTAAAGAAGTCATGGTGCTGTTAAAACAGGAGACATCTCAATCAAAGAAGAAATCGATGGCGGGAAACCATTGGCTGGCAATATCCACTTACTTTAACGTAACTGGCAATGGATTACCTGCCGCAGAAGCTAGCCTATACGATCCAACTTTCGCATTAGCCGTTGTCAAATTAAGCCTCTCAACTTACCCCCCAATGCTTATAATACATGCGTATGCAAGCCTTATGGCGTTATACTGAATTCGAACCAATCTTATTACACCAGTAATATATTTTTCGGACATCACTCAACCAAACAGCGAGTTGACACGTGATTACAGCTGACTAATCACATACAGGCATTGAGTCATCACATGCAGGCAGGTATGCAGGCTTTAGGTGCTTATCATTAGTACATATACGAACCACACAAACAGAGCAGTAGTGTCAGACCCTGTGGAAATACTCCAGTCGAAGACATTTACGTGCAAGCACGCACCAGCCCGGAGCACAATTGCCTGATATGTATAGACCTCGATGAAGTTTTGGATGACTTCATCACAAATTTTGGAGAAAAAAAAATCTTCTTTGTGTGTATTCGAACTTAATATTTTATAACAAAAAATTTTATGAAATATATTGCAATATTCAATTATTATTTTGCAAACGTATTTCACCATCAAGGAGATTTCGCTCTCGACTGACTCCTGCAGACTGACTCCTGTAGACTGACTCCTCCAAACTGACTCCTACATACTGACTCCTGCATACTGACTACTGCATACTGACTACTGCATACTGACTACTGCATACTGACACCTGCATACTGACTCCTGCATACTGACTCCTGCATACTGACTCCTGCATACTGACTCCTGCATTCTGATTCCTACCGACTGATTCCTGCCGACTGACTCCTGTAGAATGTATCCTGCTGACTGAATCCTGTCGACTTACTATTGCAGAATATATGTGTGTGTGTGTGTGTGTATAGGATTATTCACAGCACCCATATTACCCGTTTTTCTCGGAAACAACACGACACTGGGGGGGTTCGCGAAAAAAGTGTGATAACTATACCCTAAATGAAGAATCGATTGAAAGCAATCTCATTTCCCCGAACATACCGTAGTAAGGAGTGCGGGGGTTAGCTTTGAAATTGCAAATGGAAATGTGGGTCGTATAAGGTATCGTTGGATAGATTGTATAAAAGGAAACATAATTTGCTAAAGCACTTTTTTTCTGACATGCATAGTTTACGCACAATAAATAAATAATTTAAGCTTATGGTTTGTGACATGCATAGTTTACGCACAATAAAAATGCATCGCAAACGTGGTTTACTTACTACGATTTAAAAAAATCAACGAAACATTTTGTTCTTCTGGCGCGCATACATATATATATATATATATATATCGATTTTTAGGAGAAATATTTTATATTTATTTATTTATATTCGTATCTTATGTATATAAATAATAGATCATGCATGTTTTATTCTGGGGAGAACGAGTTTTGGGTTTTCTCAGAGTGCTCTCTTTTTTTTTATTTAAAATGTATGGCAAAAGACCTTGTGGGAGAATAAGACGGGCCCCTTAGAAGAGCAGAACCTGAAATTTTCCATTAATCAGATGGGTAATTCACAATTTGTTTCGTGAAGTGATTCTAAAGGATAAGTTCGTACAATGGATAAATGGATCGCGAAATTTTGCGAAATGCATCGTAAAGGAGCAACTTGCTTCTGGGCGTTGAAAGTGTTGGTGAGTGTGTGTCACCTGTTTGAGTCCCGATCGGATGGTGCTACATTGACAATTATGGACATGCTCGCGAGTGAGCGGTATAGATGGTGAGTTATCCAGCGACTGTTCGTTTAGCTCGAGGATTCGTCGGGCAATATCTTGTAAAACAGTATCGGCCGTGCGCCATATGAAAAATTGTTGACCCCCGACACTTTTAATTAAAGCGATGAATTATCAGCATATATATAAATTAATATATTCATATATCATAGAGTTAGTTCTTTTTGAACCATAAAATCAAGAGACAGTCTGCAGGAGTCAGTCAGCAGGATTCAGTCGGCAAGAGTCAGTCTGTAGGAGTCATTTTGCAGGAGTCAGTCTACAGGTGTCATTCTGCAGGGGTCAGTCGAGAGTGCAATCTGCTTGATGGAGAAATAATTTTGCAATATAATACCTGAATATTGTAATATATTTCATACAGTTTTTGTTATAAAAAATTAAGTTCGCATGCACATGAAAAATATTTTTTTTTTCAAATACAAAACTTAATCAATTACACATCGGGCACTTGTGTTCCGGGTTGGCTTCCTCGTCGCCGGGTCGTGCTTGCGCGTAAATGTCTTCAACTGGAACAGTTTCCACAGGGTCTGACGGACTGCTCTGTTTGTGTGGTTCGTATATATAATAAGGATAAGCACCTTAAGCCTGCCTACCTGCCTGCATGTGATCTCTCAATGCCTGCGTGCGATTGGTCAGCTGTAATCACGTGGCAAGTCGCTTATTCGCTGGCCGATGTCCGAACAGACTATTAATGGTGTAATACGATTTGTTTGAAGTCAATATGACGTTATTGGGCATTCATACGCGTATATTATAAGCAATGGGGGTTCAAATGAAAGGCTTATTTTGACAACGCCTAATAGGTGGATCGTCTCGACTAGCTTCTACGCCAGGTAATCCATGGCCAGTAACTTTAAAGTTAGTGGATATTGCCCACCAAAAGCTTCGAGTGAAATGTCTCCTGTTTTATCAGTGCCATCGACTTATTTAGCTGCGATTTCTACAGCACTAGCAGCATCTACTTCCACCATTGCAGTACCATCGTGTCAGATTGGTATTGGCGTTACCTGCTTCTTTAGCTCCAGAACCTACATCTCCAACACGTTCGTCCGAGTCTTTGCCTGAACCAGTACATCGTCACCAGTGTCACACTTGTGATAAGACATTCGCTTTCGGCTACGGTGTACGGTGCCATGAAAGCTTTAATTGTTCAAATAATCCCTGTCGCATGTCAAATTTGGGTGACAGGTGCGGCAAGTAGTTCAGCCGTACCGGCCATTTATTTACACATGCAAAGACCTGTAAAGTTGAAGTGCATTTCTTGTCAGTGCCTCGCTACCAGTTTTGCTGCAAGCAGGTCTCTTGTGTCTTCGGTACATGTCCTCAAATGTGTAGTTACCTACATAACGTGCCCTGCACAATGTGTTGGTGTAATAAATGTCACGATATTTTCGCACAAGAGCAACACAAATGCGAATAGCGAGATACATAAAAGACTGTAACCAATAACAAAGTTGTATATATTGAGATGCATATATATCGAAGAATATTATAATATTTTTTCGAGGGTATAAACAACTGTATTAAATTATTTTAATAAAAAAAGGCACGTGAATAAAAATGTGTTATATTTTGTGTTTATCTAATTTGCCAGAATAAAATTAAAATTTAAAATGCACAGAAATAAAATTAATTTAATTAAAAAGTATTATATAAAATACCATTCTACTATATGTAAAATTTTATAATTATGTAAAAAATACTTTTAAAAATTTAACAACTAAATATTTTTAATAAAAAATATAGACTTAATAAATTATGTAGGTAGTCAAAGTCCCGTATAATAAATGTAGGTATACCGTTAGTTGGAAAAATAATTTTATAAATGGGATGAAAATTACAGATTTTCCTATGCCTATAAAAATGTATGAGTGTCGATAGCTCTCCTGGTGGCTGAATCGGCACCTCGCTTGCGGTTTAAATCGAGAAATTAACTCCCCCTATGGGGTGAAAATAGAATCCAATATGGAGGGCACCAACAGCACCACCTATACATTTAAAACATAATGGCTGCCACCTGGTGGCTAAATCACCAGCACGTCTGGTGGGTAAATCGTGAAAATAGCGCTACCTATGTGTTGAAAATGAAATCAAATGACAAATGAAAAAACCAAGATACTTGCATGCGATGGAATGAATATTGGTGAGGGGGTGGAGTTCTGCCCACTAATTTGCGAAGTCAAGTATTTGATCGATTAGATAACCAATAAAAAAAATTGGTAAGTGTGATGGTGGAGGGACTCTCTGAAAATGTAAGTTTTGTTTAAACTAAATTTTTATAATAATTTTTTTAATTTTTTTATTTTTAGGGATTTTTGGAATTTTTTAGCTTAAAGGTAACCCAAAGTTAAGGTTGAAGGTCAAGGTCATCGACACCTAGCATGGCTGACGAGATGGACACTGGTCGACCTTTCGAGGGCCAGTTGTGTTGGGAGCTTAGTCGATCCACCTGTCTTCGAACCCAGGACCTCCTACATGTACATCTTTAAATATTTATTTTTAATATTTTTTTTGTTTGTTTTTTGGGATTTTATATATTTTTTTTGGAATTTTTAAATTTTTTTGGGTTCACGGTCATTCTAGGTCATGGGCATGAGTTCAAGGTCAAATGTCAAGTTCGAGGTCATCCAGAGTGAACATGGTGATTGGATGACGTCACAACATGGTGGCCGGCCGATGCCGTTGCCGGGGCCAGATACCAGTTTTGTCCCATTTGAAATACATTATGCCAAAATTATCATATTCATTCTACTAATATATATCTTTTTTTTTAAGTTATTCTGTTTTTAGACACGTTGACTGGTATGTTCTCAGTAAAGTTGACAGTTATGTAAATAAAAGTATTTTCATAAATTGCTTTTATACCAAAAGTTTAATTATTACATTTCTAATACCTGTAAAATATTTTGGAGTCTGTTCATTTCATAGGCTCCACATAAAAGCAATAATTGGCGTATATATTAACATGTTTTCGTTCCTGCAACGTTAATGAATTTGTTGGTCGGCACATGAATATTTTCAGCGTTTCTATAATAGGGTTTATTTTGCATGCAATGGAAAAATAAAAAGAAAAGCTGAAAAATATATTCCAAGCTGTACATACAAAAATGCCCAATTAACAGCGAAAGGCGTCTAAAATATGTGCCAGTAAGATTTTGAAAGATATTTTATTTAATTTTCGGTGATATTATGTATGGTATCTTTTAACTCTTATGTCTGTGATCGCTAGTGAAATAATATATTTTAGATCTGTTTCTGTTGTCTGGAAAAGTGGCAGTGTTTGTTAGTTCTAAATGAAGTCAAAAGGAAATATGGGTGTATGTATCAAAACACGATGTTCCTGGAGTGGTAAATATTACAAAATAATTTAATGGCATTTTTGAAATGATTTTTGAATAAATTTTTTAATCTACTGAGAGTTAAACAACGGACTGAGGGACATTTTTAAAACAAAGCATACAAAAGAGCCGTTTTCTTTACAAAATTCTGCGCAAAGGCGTTGTAAATGCCATCCTACCATTACACCACATACGATTTAATTGACGAAAACTGCGTAAAAAAGTGAACAGACACTGGAAACGAGAAAAAGTGAAAATAATAATCCAAACATAATTTTAGCCGAGTGGACAATGCCGGAGGTTGAAATATGAGAGTCAAATTGTGATCGGCCTTCATTCGCATGGAATACGAGCACTGGTTTTATTTTTTTCTCTGTCTCTTTCGTTTGCGTGGAACTATGTAAAGGACATGAAACCTACGAATATGGTGCCTCGCGCACGCATGTTATTCCGGTGAAGGGCTGTAGAGCGCTGAAATGTAATTTTGCTTTTGAATAAAAAAAAATGGTTGCGACTGAAAATTGTTTCATGACCTTCTCGGGTTCATTTTATTTCCGATTTGGCTCATGGTGAAATGTTCGGGATCTGTTTGGTTTATGAGTGGTTGTGGCAAAGATTAGTGCCCTAGTTTCAATCGATTGAAATTCAAATTATAGTTTGAGTTCTTTCTTATTTGCGTGGCGAATTTGCTTTGCTGCAAGTTCTCCATCTCATGACGTTTAGTAAAAAAAAAATAAAAATCGTATTTTACAAGTAAACTTAAACCGTTTACTTGAAAACACGTACGTTTTAAAAAAAAAAATTATTATTATTTTTTTTTTTGTAATTTTTTGCATGACAACGGACAACTTTTTCCCTTTTTCCTTGCACTGGACGTCTTATGGAATTTGTGAGTGAAATTATTATCATCCCGTTAACCAATTCACACTCCAATTATAATGAATACCCTAAAAAAACATGTATACATTTTTATTACTTGTACATGATAATTAATTTTTCACTGGCTACACGAGGAAGAGAAAAAGGTAAAGCTGGCTAATTTCTTTAAAAAAAAAAAAAAAAAAAAAGCCTCACCGAAATAAAACAAGTGTTGCGTGGCTCGTAAGGATTAAATGTTTCATTGCACAATAACGTTTTAAAACAAAAAATCAGATAGTCAGCATAAGTATATAAATAACAATAAGAACGGTATATGTTACATTTAATACAATTCTTCAATGAATTTATTCTGGTTCTGTACTAACGTTGACTCTAGAAAAGTTAGGTCAGTCGTTGTTACACTGGGTATTGAGTATTAAAAGTTATTCTAATTTTAGTTCTTTTCGTGTATCTATTATTCAACAGCGCGGCCCAGGAAAAAGGAATTATTCAGTGAAGACTGGCTGTGGATGAATGGATCCCTGATTACTGCACATTTATTATTAGAGTGCTAACTAAAGGTCTGGTATATTTTCGTAAGTGTCAGGAGAAAAAACCTTTTAACCTAGGTTATTTAAAAATAGTTTGCTTTGTATGAACCTAATTTGCATAATAAGTAGGTTGGTTTAGGTTCAAACTGCAGGCTCACTTACTCGTTTCATAGCTTGGAATGCTAGATTAAAACATGATGGAAGGAAATATTCGTTATATTTTATAATTATGTAAAATGTTTTTTTGTCATTAATTTATATTTAAAACTTAGCGGTTTTAAGGGTACAGACACAGACAATACACGTTCCATTCCATCTCTTAAACGTACATTACACAAGTGCGTGTGCAATACTGATGCACTGTTAGAAATTTCTGTAGATTTAAGGAAGATTTTACGGAGATATAGAGCTAATTTAAGGAAAGGCACTCAATAATGACGAATAACGGAAATGAGCTACGCAAATATAAAATACGGAAGTTCTTCGTATTATTACGGCTTCGATTTTGAGACACGAAAAATGCATATGATACCTGAAGCGTATAAAATCCCATCTTCACAATACTACTTCATGTAAAATAGTAGTAGGTGAGTGGAGAACCACTCATGAGTGCCAATTCGTTCATTCTTGTTCAAATTCCGCTACAGGTCAAAACATTCTGTATACACAGTGGAACACGCACATGACGAAAATAAAACTATTTTTTCGTAACCTCGTGTTATAAACCGCAAATACAGCAAGCGCTCTAACACGATTGGAAACAAAGACAGGGGCGTTTGTCATCTTCATGTAAAATTCATATTTACGAAATACTTGGTGTGGTAGGTGAATAGTTCAAGTTATTGATTGTTATCTTTTCGATTTGTGTTCAAATTCCACTACAGGACAAGATATTAAAACTATTTTAATTTCTCTGTCATACACAGCGAAATACATAACGAAAATATTTTATTTTCCTTACCTCTGTTTGTAAATCTGAAATTTAAAAAATCGCCAACACTCTAACATGACTAGAAACTAAGAGAGCACATGTATGATTCATCATAAATCCCATAGTTACAACCGGTTAATGTGAAAGCGTGGTACATGAGTGGATATGTGATTGGATAGTATGTTGGACTGACAGAAGTTTTTTTTTCTAGTTCAAATCCCGTCACTGGACAATATATTTTTTTTATTGGTTATATTTATAGACAGTGAATCACCCACATAACGGAAGTAAAACGTTTTTTGTTATCCCTTTTATTAAAGAGCAGATTTGAAAAAAAAAATTGCAAATTTATGGTCACGTTTCGTGAACTTACGGATATTTGGGTAAAATTTACGGAGAGAGCGTTATTAAAAAAACGAAGACGCTGTAACTTAACGCAGAAGACTGAATAATTTGGAACCGGTATCTTCCGTAATTTTAAGGGCATTTTCTTTCTAACAGTGTGACTGCGTCGGTACACAGCATCTTAGCAATATACTCAAACGTAAAATATGTAATTGTTCTCTTATACAACCTTTTATTCTTCAGATTCAACATAATATTTCATCCATTGTAAAAAAAAGTTAAGAATAACATTTTTAATAAGCTAATATTACAGACAGATATTAATAATATGTTTTATTATAAACTGCTGTAAATTAAAAATATTTCATCGCGACGTATGTTGTCCACAAGATACACTGCAATAAAATCTAGACCACATATAGTACCAGTTACGCAATAAAAATGGTTAAAGTAACGTCACAGAAACGTCACTGCAACATCCGATATAAGAGGCTCGTGGCCAGTACACAGTGCTTAAAGGGGCCATACAATATGCTAGAAAGGCAGAAGCCTACGTGTTAAGAAACAAACTAGTGTAACACGGCGTTGTGCTCGTGATGAATATGATCACCCAGACCCCTTTGAATGAGGTCGTATGGTCGGACTGTGCGAAGCCGGATGGTCGGCTCGTCGTGTAGCCATTCATCTTGGCCGTGCAGTCGCCACTGTGACACGATGTTCGCAGGCATGGATAAGTAAAGGCTCTGTCGCATAGTGGGTACTGGTCCTACCAGACGCACTACAAATAGAGCAGATCGTCGTATCGCCGATATGCAGTAGCAGAACGTGGCACCACGCCAAAGAAACCCTGCAGTGTGTAGCGCTTGCACTGAATTTGTTCGTCTCAACAATAACCTATCGTCGCTGTTTGAACGATGCTGGCCAACAAGCACGGCGTCCACTGCTCGGTTTATCTTTGACCCCTCGGCATCGCGTGGCACGCCGTCAATGGTGCCAGGGGCGTCAACAATGGACAGAATAATGGCAAAGCATTGTTTTCTCCGATGAGACCCATTTCACTCTGAATGCAAACGATGGTCGCAGCCTTTTTTGGCGCCACCGTGGCCAACGCAACGATCCTGCACTGATTCGTGAAAGCCATACGTCCTGGACACTAAGTGTTATGGTATGAGGCGCCATTAGTAATGACTTCCTGTCCCATCTCGTGGTTGTTGAAGACACGTATACAGCACAGCGATATGGCAGTGAGGTCTACGTCCCCATTTACTTACATTATAGCGCAGCATACCAAACGTTATCAACGTTAATTAGGTTATAATGCTTGTTCCCATACAGTTCGCATCACCCAAGTGGCTCTAAAAGATGTGGGATACATTCCTTGGTCCAACAGTTCTCCATATTTGTCCCCTATTGAATATGGAGTGAAGTGGAGTGATGTGGGTTTCTCTTAACATCGGGGTCTTGAGAGGTGATGAGGGTGGGTGAAGCGAGGTGAGTATGGAGCAGCGCCGGAATGCGAGGGCTGGGGAAATGGGAAATCAGTGGCATCGTCCGGCACGATTCCCACGTACGAAAACCCGGCAGTGACCCCGCCACGATTCGAAACCGGTTAGCCTTGGTGGGAGGTGAGCGCTCTAGCCACTGCGTCACCGTGACCTCCGTCCATTGTTGAGCACGCATGGAATGTGATGAGGCAACGTTTTCACCATCAACCACCTGCTTAAACACTGGCTGATATGCGTGTGCAGTTGCAGGAAGCGTGGTGGTATTTAATGATGTACATGGAGGAGGTCCGAGATTCGATGACGGGTGGATCGACTGCGCTCATGACACGACCGACACTCACCATGTCGGCCGGTGTCCATCTCGTTAGCCATGTTAAATATCGATAACCTTTACCCATGACCTTGAATCAATTCCCGTGACCTTGAATTACTTTGAACAAAAAATTCCAAACATCCCAAAAAATTTCCAAGAAGTTCTCACAAATTCCCAAAAAAAACTTTACACTTGACTCAAGACCCAAGACTCAAGACAAAAGACCCGAGACCCAAGAATCAAAACCCAAGACTGAAGACTCAAGATCCAAGACTCAAGACCCAATATGCAAGACCCAAGAACCAAGACCCTTGTCCCTTAACCCGAAACCCTCGTCCCTTAACCCAAGACGCTTGACCCAAGACCAAAGACATTCGACCCTTGGTCTTTGTCTCTTGACAGTAAACCCAAAATTATTCCAAAAATTCTAAAAAAATCCAAAAAAATTCTAAAAAAATAATTCTAAATAAATTTATTTTATGTTTATTTACGAAAAAGTAGGACACCCAACCTCCCTGCTCATGTCGTTTTGCTTGCTCTCAAAATTAACCACATACATGTTTTAACCTTGCATACAGCTTGACTTTTATGTAGGTAAAAGTATGCTACTCAGATTTTTTTTAATATGTGTATATATGACCAATCCAAGCCCTTCATACGAGTAGCAACAACCTGTCCAAGATATGTTATAATCATGGTATGGATCGGCATCTAAAAAACACTTTTATATACATACTTGATATTAATTGAATTGCTAATAGTGCTAGTCCCATGAGACATGGAATGTACGAGGGTGATAAACAGTCTTATATCCCATGGTGTACTTGTACATCAATCAATCAATCGTTCAACCATTCCATCAATCTTTCGCTATCTTACACAATCTTTCACAATCCCCCTGCTCTTTATAAATCTTTCCGTCAATCGTTAGCAATCTTTCCATCATTCTTTCGCNCACAATCTTTCACAATCCCCCTGCTCTTTATAAATCTTTCCGTCAATCGTTAGCAATCTTTCCATCATTCTTTCGCAATATTTTGATCAATCTTTCAATATTTCTATCAATTTTTTCGCAGACTTTTCAAAAATCTTCCAATCTGGCCATTAATATTTTACAATCTTTCTCAATATTTCCATCAATCTTCCCATCTTTCCTTCAATGATCCAATCTTCCTATCAATCTTTCGCAAATTTTCTCAATCTTTCCGTCACACTTTCGCAATATTTCGCAATCCTTCACCTCAGCAATCTTTCCATCAGACTATAGCAATCTTTCCATCAATCTTTCGCAATATTTCCTTCAATCTTTCTCAATCTCTCTATAAATATTCCCACCTTTCCTTATATGTTCCAATCTTCCCATCAATATTTCGTCCAATCTTTCATCAATCTTTCGGCCAATCTTTCCATCAATCTTTCGCAATCTTTCGTAATCTTTCACAATCTTTCGATCAATATTTCGTAATCCTTCCATTTATCTTACAATATTTCGTCCAATCTTTAAATCTTTTCATCAATCTTTGATCATTCTCACAGCCTTTTCATCAATCTCACAATCTTTCCCTTAGTGTTCCAATATTTCGATCAATCTTTCGTCCAATCTTTTGATAAATCATTTATCCATAATCAATCTATGTGCGTGTCATCTGTCTCCCACCCATACATATTTAAAAAAAACATTAATTCGTCAACTATCCACACATTTGAACATGTCGACAGAATTAATGTTTTGTATACAGTCCACTATCCATGAATTTTATATTCTTATAATCTTCATTAAACTTCTGAACGAGAATCATAACTTCAATAGTCAGGTGCTCATAGCGCCACTTTAATGTTATGGTGGATAAAAAGATACAGCACAAAAAATTAAAACACAATTTTTTATTTTTAAATTTTTTTTTTCAACATTATAATCTCAAAGAAAGAAGTTCATCACATTATGCAATATATCCCCGATCCTTCAGTTTAACAGTGCGTGGGAGATCCTAGCGTTTTTGAAGGTCAATCTAATATCTGAGTCTATCAACAAGTTCATTCCGGTCTTCGGGAAACATGTGACTAGCGTTTTTGACGCCTACTCCACTTGTTGAACGAAACTGGTTGGTTAAATGCGTGGGAACGTTGGTAAAATCAGCATCATCTTCAGTACCATCAATGTCTTCATATTTATTTACAGCAATGTTGCCTTCATGATAGGATTCACCTCCTGTTTCATCCTCAATATTAAGTTTACTTTTCTTTGTAGGAGTCGCATAGTAATCATAAGCATTTAGAACTGAAGACCGTTTATTTTGAAGTTCATCGATTTCACAAGAAAGTCTTGCAAATTTACATTTCGCGCGAACTTACTCTACTGTACTCATTCCGTCTTTAACATTAACTGTCTCATAATAATCTCCTGTCAAATCAGTATCAATCGATGCAGCAAGAGGTATTGGCGGCAACACTTGATGACTCCCAGTAGACGAATCCTTGGAGATCTCGGTACGTTCTTTCAATATATCGCCTTGCATAAACTGCATGGGAACAATGTCGTAATGCTTCATCGCGCTAATAGGACTCTTCGTACAGGCCATTCTCTCATGCCAACGAACATTTTGACCATAGGTTAAAACTTGGTCGCAGAAGCGGCACTCACGACAACCAGTTAGTGATTATACACGTCGCGACTCCATGATCATTGAGGCTAAAGGCAAGCATTTGTATTCGCAATTCATCTTCGTGGTATGACGAGAGAGTGCTTCCAAATCGATGTTCACCTCATAGTATCAGAACGACAACTCTCATTTTCTATATAAATGCATTCTTTTCTCAGTAAATAGCCTAGCTTGTGCCCACAAAAGGCCTTCTGCCATATATTATACATCTCAAAAATATATTGAAACACTGTGAGAAAACCCTTATACTCGTTCGCCCCAGAAGAAAACATGCAGAAAATTACATATATAAATATATAATTATTTTTAATGTATTACATACATTTGTATATGTAGAAATATACAGTTATTTTTAATTGATTTTATACATAAATATGTATATAAGAATATAAAAATATAGCATATTTTTTAATTAATTTTATACAAAATTTTGTATATTTATATACATATGNTGTATATAAGAATATAAAAATATAGCATATTTTTTAATTAATTTTATACAAAATTTTGTATATTTATATACATATGTAATGGTATCTGCGTGTATTATTCTCAGGTAAATGAGTATATGGGTTTTCTAACAGTGTTCCCATACTTTTTTTAGATATATATTTTATAGTAGGAGGCCTTTTGTAGGCACAAGCTAGGCTTTTTACTGTGAAAAGAATCGCAT
Source organism: Clitarchus hookeri (assembly GCA_002778355.1). Classification (NCBI taxonomy): domain Eukaryota; kingdom Metazoa; phylum Arthropoda; class Insecta; order Phasmatodea; family Phasmatidae; genus Clitarchus; species Clitarchus hookeri. The sequence continues at coordinate 79,478 of NQII01006427.1, forward strand.
TCTTATAGAAAAAGACAGTTGCTGTTCTGATACCGTGAGGTTAGCATCGATTTGGAAGCNAGCGCGTCTCTGGCCTCTTTACTACTTCTGCTTAGCTAGCATTGCTCAACGGGGCCAAGCGTAACAATATGTAATGGTATCTGCGTGTATTATTCTCAGGTAAATGAGTATATGGGTTTTCTAACAGTGTTCCCATACTTTTTTTAGATATATATTTTATAGTAGGAGGCCTTTTGTAGGCACAAGCTAGGCTTTTTATTGTGAAAAGAATCGCATTCTTATAGAAAAAGACAGTTGCTGTTCTGATACCGTGAGGTTAACATCGATTTGGAAGCGCTCTCGCGTCATACCAGGAAGATTAATTGCGAAGACGAAGGCTTGCTTTTGGCCTCAACGATCATCGAGCCGCAACGTGCATCATCCCTAACTGGTTGTCGTCAGTGCCGATTCTGTGATCGAGTTTTCATCTACGGTCAAAATGCTCGTCAGCATGAGAGAACGGCTTCTACGAAGAGTCCTTTTCGCGCGATGGAGCATTACGACATTGTTCCCATGCAGTTTATGCAAAGCGATATATTGAAAGAACATTCCGAGATCTCCAAGGATTCGTCTACTGGGAGTCAACAAGTGTTGCTGCCAATACCTCTTGCTGTTTCGATGAGTACTAATACGACAGGCGTGCCCTGTCCTGCGCTATCTTTGAGTGGTCTCTACTTCGGCCTTGTCTACACAGGTTCGCTCGGCAGACGGTGGCGCGCTCTGTCGTTTCCCCTACCCTCATACTTTCCTTCAGCCTCTATGTCTTACCCCTCCCCTTTCTAAGCTTATCCGATACTTCTGTACTTTAGAGTTTTTTTATTGTCTGAGCCCTGGGCACTCCGCTGCTTGGTTCCGTCGCTTAACGACGTACACTACTTAGGTATCATGTTTTAACGGGCGTCGCTTACTATAAGTCATGGGTGCTGTGTTTGACCTTTTAGTAACATTTGAGGATTTTTAATATGATGTGAGCAGGCTAATGTTTAGTGATTTTATGGAGATTCTCTGCAGTTGGCTTAACTTTATGGCAGCTGTTCAAAATTCAGTTTCGGTAAGCCGCTTCATATCATGCTGTCAGGATTTCAATTTTCATTTTTTTATTGAATTTTTTTTTAAAAGATTGTGCATAGTAACGATGGTTGAATGGGCCTTAGTGTGTGTTGACCTTGATTTCACCTGTTTTTAACTTTGCACTGCACTCGTTGACTTTCGGGTCAGTTCCTTTTTTTTTAAGTAATCCTTTTTANTTTCACCTGTTTTTAACTTTGCACTGCACTCGTTGACTTTCGGGTCAGTTCCTTTTTTTTTAAGTAATCCTTTTTATGAATTTTGGTATGGATATTATATATATATATATATATATATATGAACCCTGGTATTAAGCTTAAATGTAATCCTTGCAATTTTTTGGAACTATTCTACTTAAACCTATGTGCTATTCGCAATAATTGTAATATTTATATTGCCATTTTGGTTTGGTCATACGATCTAACATAAAACATATGTTCTGTAATGTACATTAGGCGAACGCGTGAAGTCTCTAGCTCCTGACCTCCCTATACGGTGTCGGGGCTCTAAAGGTGGATTCACTCATGAAGCTATGCTTTGATATGCTATGATGCGCTACGCTGCGTTGCGTTAGTTTGCGATATATCTCGCGCGTTTCACACACTAAGCTATGCGATGGATCGTTTAGTCCAGTTATAGTCGTAGGAAGAACATGGCCTTTTGTGATCTAGGAAGTGATCATAAAATATTTAAAAACAATTTCCTGTTAACAAATGCAGAATTTTATGAACTTATCGCCCTTATCAAACCCAGCATCAAGAAGAACACTGGATGGCGGAAGGCTATTTCCCCAAAGGAACTACTTTCTGTATGCAATAATGAGACAAATGTTAATATTTTTCATTTGTTTAGTAATTATCTTTATATTAGAGCATATATTTCTATATATATATATAACAATTATGGGGAACCCAAATGTTGCCACGTTTGCTGAAGACATGAGAAGGGATATGTACATTGAGGTGAATACTGTTCTCTTCCCTCCCCTACCTCAACAACACCTGGACCGAGAGTGCGTGGCGGCAGCTGAGCTCGAGGATTCAAAGGAGACTGCACTGCTGGAGTTGAGTCTAAACTGAAAGGAGATGAATTTCCGGACGTGTAGTCTGACTTCGCTGAATATCATTCCTCCTTAAATGATGACAGAGCAGCGAACACTTATCGTTTGACTCTCGTTTGCAAGTGAAGTGGGAGATGTCGTTAGTTTTTCTCTCACATGGAAGTGAAGAAGTAGTCCAATGGACCACGTTTCTTGTGCATCTCCATGTTTTCTCGAGTTTCAGTGAGATGAGCAAGCGCCTTGTCGGACCTCGTGCTTCGCGGCGTAGGTACACGTGTACGAAGCTTTACATGCGGTGCACGATCACCGTCGTCACCAGACAAACATTGCCTGCTTCGTTGCTTTTCTCCGCAGTCTCTGGAATACCTGCATCGGGTTGGGAGTCGTCGAAAAGTACAGACCTTCAGTTGCAACAAATCAGGNCTTCTGGAAAGGTAAAACATTTAGTCAGCAATCTTGCGATCAATTAATGGAATTTAATAATTAATGGGCTAAATACGTATTCCATATTGGGTACAACAATATGTGTTTTAAAGAACATTCAGAATTTCCAAAAGTGTTTTGTTTCGTTTAACTAATGGGTTTGATTTTACTATTTCCAAGAGATTTTCCATACGTGCTTCGTAATAATACGCTGTAACCAACTCTTCTATGTACTTAAATACACGGCGCTTTTTATTGATTCTCGACACAACATTAAGTTTTAAAACATTGTTTTTTAAATAAAGGCTCTATATAAAAAACATAATTTTTAGCGTTACGATTGATGTTTTATTGGTGTATATAGCCGTTTGTGCAATAAGTATGGGTGATGTAAAGTGTAGTTACGTGCAAAAAAAATGTATTGCAAGTTCGAATAACGTAAAACACATCAAACAACTCAAATAATCATAATAAAACGACAATTTCAATAAAACGTGACCGTATTACTTATTAACTGTTAATTTCTCGTAGCTACGCAGAATTATTAAAATTACTTAAATGTATTTTTCTTAATTAAATAACTACCTTGATATTTGTTATGCAATTCCAGGTATATTTACTATAAAAATAAGAATAAAGTTTGTAAGTCAAGTTGGTCTTGTTATAGTTGAGGGTTAATAATGCAAGGGTTGTAGGTTCTAATCCCCATACGGACGAAGTGCAGTGTTAATTTATTTGTAAATTATATTTTGAAAGAATTTTTTTTTTTTTAGTTATTCGTTGTTACTAATTTTTCGCATTTGTTTTCTAGAAGAAAAAATTCTAATTGGATGTACACTTCTCAGTGAGGTAATTTGTAATACAATGCTACCATTTGTAATATTAAAAATATATGCTTTCAGGTTTTACAATAAAACTGTTTGTAGTTTTACAAAGGATTTTCTTGACAACTGGGTTTCTAAGGATTTCTCTTGTAAACGTACAAAAAACATTTTAGAGTGTTGTATAAATGATTTCATTTTTGTAGTTAAATTGTTGTTTGCAATGATTTCTTTCTGATGTTATGAGAATTTTTAACGTAAATGATTAGCTCTGCATCATGTCACGTATAAATTTGGTAATTTTTTTTCCGCGTGGTTAAGTTGTTTTCCTAAGCTTTATTGCGTTTTTTTTTCAATATATGTATATATTATTTTTTTTTTAGTTTATATAGGAACTCTTAGACGTAATGGGATGCGTGAGAGTTACGTAAGACTTTTTTCATTATTGGGTGTTCTGTTCCGGATGAGATTATTGCCGGCGTAATTGTCCACGGGTAAGGAAACCTAGGCATAATCGTGGTACTTAACGTCTGCGTTTCCGATGTATTAAATGGATCCATGTTGCCTTCCGATTTGTCTGTGATATAAGAGATAAGCACTCAGTAGATATAATTTTATGATTGGTTCGTTTATCTAGTAATGCATACAAAGTAGTTCAAACTCTTTAAACTTTTTTATGATATATTTATTATTTAGTGGCCCATGCACGTTGAACATATCACGAACCTAAAGTGTCACTCGTGCAACGGTTAATATTTTATAATCGCTTGCGTGTGAATGCCAATTTTCTTTAAAACTAAAAGTGCTAGTGCTTGTGAGAGTTCAAAGGGCGGCACGAAAAGTGCGAGCGAAGCNGATTTGTCTGTGATATAAGAGATAAGCACTCAGTAGATATAATTTTATGATTGGTTCGTTTATCTAGTAATGCATTAAAATTAGTTCAAACTCTTTAAACTTTTTTATGATATATTTATTATTTAGTGGCCCATGCACGTTGAACATGTTACGAACCTAAAGTGTCACTTGTTCAACGGTTAATATTTTATAATCGCTTGCGTGTGACTGCCAATTTTCTTTAAAACTAAAAGTGCTAGTGCTTGTGAGAGTTCAAAGGGCGGCACGAAAAGTGCGAGCGAAGCNGCCAATTTTCTTTAAAACTAAAAGTGCTAGTGCTTGTGAGAGTTCAAAGGGCGGCACGAAAAGTGCGAGCGAAGCGGCTCAAGTTGTTATTAGTCACAGGGCGAGCTTGCGTATCCTCAAAAGAGAAACAGGGGGTAGGGGGTTAAAAAAAATGGGACGGGGATCGGCGCGGGTGATAAATGCGTACTTGTGGATTGCGTTTCGCAGCAATAATCCAACATAATAAATCAAAAGAGCAGGCTGTATGNGGTGATAAATGCGTACTTGTGGATTGCGTTTCGCAGCAATAATCCAACATAATAAATCAAAAGAGCAGGCTGTATGTTGGGGTGGGACTGTGTCGGGGCGAAATAGCGTGGTTTTTGGGGGAAGGGGGTGACTGTGAAACTAATTAACAAAGAGAGCGAAAGAGGACGGCTGAATCCCGTCGGGGTGGGCACGGAGTAAGGGTGACACCCCGAAGTGTTACAAACAAACACATTAACAAATGAATCGCGTAGTCACTCCTCCCACCCCCTCTTCTTTTTCGACTGGTCCGGGCTGAAATGTTTTAACAGCACTACCATTAGTCGGACCAGCTACTCCCCCTAGGAAGAAAAAGATAAAAAAAATTAGGATTAAAATATGGGTAGGCCCTAAAGAGCAAAGTTCAAAAGGAAGGGGACGTTAACGTCGCCCGTTATCGCACAACGACTCAATCCCCGGAGGCTTGGATAGCCTATGGTATAAAACAGTTTGGAGCGATACAGCTACGCTCTTGGAGTTAACTGAGTTTGTGCTACGCCGTACAGTATATCCTGTGTTACCTCCTCTGTTGCATAAAAACATTTTTCGTTGCAATACACAAAATTTGAATTTACTGGGTACAATTTTAGAGAATATTCGCGTGGTTTTAACNAAAACATTTTTCGTTGCAATACACAAAATTTGAATTTACTGGGTACAATTTTAGAGAATATTCGCGTGGTTTTAATGGGTCGGAGTGCAAATAAACGCTTTTAAAATATCCCCTTGTAGCTCGTATTTGTCTGGAGGGTTATTGAACATGATTGCATTTTGTTCAACATTGCGTTTTGATTTAACTTCCAGCAGCAATAAATTTATTATTTTGTTGTACGTATCTAATACTCCGAGCTCTAAGCGCAGTTACAAGGAGGTGTTAAANAAAACATTTTTCGTTGCAATACACAAAATTTGAATTTACTGGGTACAATTTTAGAGAATATTCGCGTGGTTTTAACGGGTCGGAGTGCAAATAAACGCTTTTAAAATATCCCCCTGTAGCTCGTATTTGTCTGGAGGGTTATTGAACATGATTGCATTTTGTTCAACATTGCGTTTTGATTAAACTTCCTGNAAATAAACGCTTTTAAAATATCCCCCTGTAGCTCGTATTTGTCTGGAGGGTTATTGAACATGATTGCATTTTGTTCAACATTGCGTTTTGATTAAACTTCCAGCAGCAATAAATTTATTATTTTGTTGTACGTATCTAATACTCCGAGCTCTAAGCGCAGTTACAAGGAGGTGTTAAATATAGTAATGAAAATATAACTGCATATTAGTTCATCAGGCATATATAAAATTGTAATTTTATGCTTTGCAACGAACGAAATTTGTTTGGGACTGTACAATTATTAATATAACTTTCTGCCACGAGCCGGAACAAATAAAAACGTGTTTGTGTTTGATGTTATTGGCAATATCTCTTTATGTGATTTTCCATCAAGTGAGAGACTTTTCTTATTGGTTGCCGTTTTCTGATATGGTAGTTTTAAATTCTATAATTCCGTGGAGAAATTTATATAAATACTTGTCTGCAATGAATAAATATCAAAATTGGTATAAAATTAAGGTCCAACTTAAACTCTTGAATAAATTCAGCAGTTCAACGAGAAATATTATTTTGTANCTCTTTATGTGATTTTCCATCAAGTGAGAGACTTTTCTTATTGGTTGCCGTTTTCTGATATGGTAGTTTTAAATTATATAATTCCGTGGAGAAATTTATATAAATACTTGTCTGCAATGAATAAATATAAAAATTGGTATAAAATTAAGGTCCAACTTAAACTCTTGAATAAATTCAGCAGTTCAACGAGAAATATTATTTTGTANAAAATTGGTATAAAATTAAGGTCCAACTTAAACTCTTGAATAAATTCAGCAGTTCAACGAGAAATATTATTTTGTAGTCATGAGTGCCAATATTTGTGAGTGAATGTAAGAATGAGTTTAAGCATGCATGAGTACAACAAGAAATGACGATGATAAATTATGAACGAACTTTAAGGAGATAAGGAAAATGGTGGAAAGGAAGAGAATGTGGGATCTTTACGACATTAAAAATATTGCAACAGTAATGTGATGATGTGGAGGTCATGACTAAAAACGTTGACTGTAGATTAAACTACCAAAATTTATTTAAATAATTGTTTAATTCTAGGTAACTCTAAGAAAAGTTTTGGAACTGTTGGTCTCGTTTAGTATTATTTCATAATATGCATTTCATGTGTAATATCCCATATATAGACCTCCATGGTTGAAATTATTAACGAAATAAATACACGCGAACTTAAAATATGGGACGCAATTATTTTTAATAAAAATTACAATGTTTCTTGAAATGTCGTTTTTTTTTTTACCCACAAATGCTACTCTGATGTTTGCCATAGACGTAAGAAGTACATTTATATGTTTTGTCTTCTGCACATGTCCGTAATAAAAACTGTTAAAATCATGTGTTGGAAAATTTGTGTTATGTGTTTACATCTGGTCTTGCAACAAAACTGTGCTTTAACACAAAAAATATATATTCTGCCTAACGTGATTTGGCCCTACACCTTATCGGAAAAAAGAACAGCATTAACTTCTTAAATCACCTATTTTTGAAAACGTTGTGTTAAACTTAATAGAAGTCACATGGGGAAAATGTCATTAATTTTTGCGACACGGAGATAATTTATTCGCAGCTAGCATATTCAAGCTACGAGTTTGTACTTTTTTCTCTATTCTTTATTCGAACGCAAGTTTAGATTAAAGTGCAATGCTATTAAACGATGGTATTTGGAATATAAAAACTATCCGAATGTATTTGGAACGCCACCGAGTATGCGTCCATATTTCACAGCTTGTAAGTAAAATAATAATTCCTTTATCACGAGCATGAATTCACAGATATTTGAGAGACGGGATTAAGTAAACTAAATTTTGCATATTAAAGTTTGGTTCTGTAATCAATACAGAAAAAATCAGGGACAAACGAAAGAACGAAAATAAAATAACCGTTCAAGGATAATACTTCTATAAAATGGATGAAATGGTCTTGACATAATATACACCATATTATTTCCGAATTATAGTACTTAACAAAGTAACATCTCATTCACTGAGAAGTATAATAGTTTTATGCACTACAAGATACTGTTTCTGTGCCAAATTTTATGGTAGTATAGGGTCCTTGAATTCGTACAACCTATTTTACTTTATTCAGCTTACTACATCACTAAACATGTCAGAACACTCCATACCCTTATTGTAAACGTCTTTACTATCTGTTGGTTTAAATCAATTAAACTTTTCAGATATAGGATAATGCATTCCAGACAATTTTCTAGCTCGTCATTTTGAAAAACGTCATGCCATCAATTAAAAGATCTCAAACTGATTGTCAAAGTCTATTCCACAAAGTGTAAACCGAATTTAATAGTAAAGTTTTGTGATAATTTGTCTCGTTTGGTCATTTTTGCCGTGTGAAGCGGGAGCGGATTTTCCACGTGGAAACAATAACCGGGGTGCAATTTGTTATGTCATGAAGTGTAGAGGTCACCTGTCTATTATGATATCGTCAACTCTGCTACTCCTTGCTAGCGATATTCCTTATGAGCGGAGAAGTTAATAATAATCGCTCCTCGGGTTTCTAAATGTGTAGTAGGGCTTGGCATTGTGTTCACTCTAAATCAGAATCATTTGAATGCCCTGAGGTTTTACCGCCAGGTCAGTGCCATTCACAAGGAATCAGTATAAATCACCTTTAAAGAAGTGTACACCAGCAACTAAATTGATCACTAAAAATTGACCGATTAAAGCGGGGCAGTTTCAACAGATCTGCAATAAAATTCGCTTGATTTGGAGCAAATTAAATTGTTTCGATTTTAGCGTGTTGGTCACTTTTATCGTGTTTTGTAAAGTTGGTCACATTTGATAACATTTTTGTTCTTATTGTTGCTCAACTTATAACGAAGGTTATCTGGCCGCCCGGGAACAAAGAATAGTGAGTTTCTGCTGTCGAGCGCCTGACAGCAAGAGTTTTGCAGTATGCGGTTCGTTGGGAAAGTACAGAAGTCTTGAAAAGTTTTTTGGCTGAGTGAATTTTATTGAAGTGCTGAAGTAAGACTTACTAACAAATTGCTTGTCTACACAAGTTGGACAAAGTCTTGCTGCAATTTCAATGTCTACAATTTCTGGTATTCCCATTCTCTTCCTGTACACTGGCTAAAACTAATTTATATCGCCCTGGATGTGAGTTAGACAAGTTACAAGTCGACTGTTTCAGGTTATTGCTTTACCAGCTACCGAAGATTCTGGGCAACGTGTACTCTCGGTGATACGTCAGAAACTGTGCAGAATCATAAACAAATGTAATCTAATCGCGTGTTGTATAGCTTGCATAACTGCACATTGACATGAGCCCATGTAATGGAATGATACATAACAAGTACGTGATTCTGCAACACGCATTTCATGGCGTGGGTTGTCCACAGATAACATGNGCGAAGGTTATCTGGCCGCCCGGGAACAAAGAATAGTGAGTTTCTGCTGTCGAGCGCCTGACAGCAAGAGTTTTGCAGTATGCGGTTCGTTGGGAAAGTACAGAAGTCTTTAAAAGTTTTTTGGCTGAGTGAATTTTATTGAAGTGCTGAAGTAAGACTTACTAACAAATTGCTTGTCTACACAAGTTGGACAAAGTCTTGCTGCAATTTCAATGTCTACAATTTCTGGTATTCCCATTCTCTTCCTGTACACTGGCTAAAACTAATTTATATCGCCCTGGATGTGAGTTAGACAAGTTACAAGTCGACTGTTTCAGGTTATTGCTTTACCAGCTACCGAAGATTCTGGGCAACGTGTACTCTCGGTGATACGTCAGAAACTGTGCAGAATCATAAACAAATGTAATCTAATCGCGTGTTGTATAGCTTGCATAACTGCACATTGACATGAGCCCATGTAATGGAATGATACATAACAAGTACGTGATTCTGCAACACGCATTTCATGGCGTGGGTTGTCCACAGATAACCTGGTTCATTCGGAAATATATGGTTTTCTTACGGTAGTGCGGAACTCGTTTTTGGTGTTTCAGGCCCAATGGGTATGTCGGAGTCAGTTTTGGCCTACGCAATATTTAAAGTTAGCTACTGAAAGATATTCTTGCTAAATTTCATCCACATCCGTCTAACGGTCTAGGAAAGAGAAGCACGGCCCCATTTTAGAGGTTTTAAGGGTTTCGGAACCGAAGAAGGGCCCCAACCCATTTAGGCTTATACAGTATTTCAAGTTCGTGTACCGAAAGGCATCCATGCCAAATTTGGTCAAGAGCAGTTAAACGGTGCAGAATTTTAGTTTAGAGAACAAATATTATTACATGCATATAAACTGTGACTTGTATCTATATATACATTAATAAATACACATTCATACACACATAAACATATGCATGCAGAGAGTCTCCCAATCATATAATTCTATTTCCTATGAGTTGGCTTAATGTTTATTTAAGAGATGAAATAAGTTTGCATGACTGAATGTTTTACAATTCGGGGAAATTATACACTCAGCTCATTTTGTAATTAACGGTAACGTTATATTATATTTTTCATAGTGTGATATTCACTCTTATTATAATTGTATCAATTTAATCATACCAACTATGCATTAAATTTAATGGGATATTGAATCTTTAGATGTTATCGTTAACTTCTATCATATTGCTTTTCGTCTACTGAAACATTCAGTGACTGTAATCACATGGTATTTTTTACATTGCAGGATTCGTAATGTTTATACGTATGAGGTTTTTTTTTTTTTTTTCCATGAGAATGCAGTGTTGTGTATTTTATAGAACAGATGTGTTTTTTCTTTTTTTACACAAAACTGTTTGCCTCGTATGAATTTGCTTTTTATTATCCAGAAAAGCACATTCGAGTGAAACGGCCTGTTATGCAATACAGGAATAAGAAGCTGAAATCATGAGTGCATTCCATAATAATCATGTGACCGCATTTTCATGTGCAACATAAAGCTCATATGATGCATTATAAGCATCGCATTTAAACATAGCAGTGTGAGAAACGCTGCGTTGGTAAGAGTTTTTTTTTTACATGCAAAAACACGTAAATGGTTTTCTTCTAATTATTTTCTCAGTAATACATACAAAAATATTTTTATCTTATTTTCGTAATTTTGCAGTCTTATAATAAAAAAGTGACACTTCCTCACATTACATGTAACGTAATTTATCTATAGTAAAAATTTGTAAAACACACTTGCAAAATAAATATTACACTTTTACTTTTTTGTAATACACAGCGTAAACAAACCAAACCATTAAAAAGATTAACAAGTGAATTTGAAGGGCATTTTACTTCATTATCTTTAACGTATACTTTATTCTAATTCACAGCATTTCAAAAAGATAGAACTGAGGAGATATGGGCGGCTCTTAACATCCAGATCTTGAGATCAGATGAGGGTGAAGTGAGGTGAGTATGGATCAGCGCGGGAATGCAGAGGTGGGGGAAACGGGAGACCCCCGAGAAAACCCGCCAACCCCAATGGCATCATCCGGCACGATTCCCACACACGTAAATTCGGGAGCGACCCCACCGGGAATCGAGTCCGGTTCACCAAGGTGGGAGGCGAGTAGTCTGGACACTACACCACCGTGGCCCCCATTTCAGAACGAGAAAGCCGTGCACGAAAACTGCGAAAATTTAATTATATTCAATATTTCAGATACGAACACAACTTTCTCTCTGTTCAATTGGACATTTTGAAAAATATCGTGGAAATCATTTTTTTAACGTGAACCATTTACTTTTTGCAAGTGAGTTATTTCTTATTCTAGCATGTAATTCTATAAAATATGTGGAACATAATATTACTTTTATTGTGGAAGATGACATCTATACGAGTTTAAATGAGGTTGGGACAAGTATAAGATAATAATATTATATTTTTCAGTACCCATAACTTATACCATTAGTAGAAATCATAAAAAACAGTAATTTTAATGTCATACTTGTTTTAATGCGAAGTTCGTTGCTTCTGAGGAATTTTCATGGCCGGAAGCTGTTTTAAATTTTAACCGTGAAGAAAGCACCTCCATGGCATGGTATTGTTGCATACACGCCCAAGGAAAATTCTACGTAATTAAAACTGATAATTCTTTCGTGTTACTTGAGGGATTACGTGCGTCTGAACTTGACAGCAACGTGGTTGAAAATATTATCGAATAAATAAAACAACTGATTGCAAAAATAACACTTTAGAATTAGGTACAATTTATTTTCATTTTAAAATGTATTATCCAGACATAACAGGCCCACTTTAACATTGTATGTTACGTGAATAACTGTCCATACAGTTTAAGTTAAAGTAACCTAGCATAAGTAGGACAGTGTGTAAGTGTTTATTTATTTCTTTGTTTTCCGAGTAGCTTCTTAATACATACCATGAGTAGAATACAAAAACATGATGTAAAACTGCAGCAATGCAGATTTTAAAAAATTCTAGTATCAGTAATATTTCCCAACATGCCCTTGAAGGCCCGTTAAATCTTTGGCAGATAAACGTAGTGGTGCAACCCACTCGAAAAATCAATCAAACACGATGTCAGGTATTTCTACGAGAACAAATCAATATATAAGTTACACTTCCACGTTATGGCCATGTATGAAACCACCTATACATAGGCAACACGGCTATGACAACATACAAAACTTTTCTATTCCGGATACGTAGACATCTCCTCCAGCGCTATGTTACCACCCGGAGACAGCTGCTTTCACCTCCTCATCGTTTCGGAATCGTCGTCCACCGAGATCCTTTTTCAGCTTACCGAAAACATGAAAATCGCATGGCGCTAAGTCTGGACTGTATGGAGGATGTTGCCATACCTCCCACTTGAATCGCTGCAGCAGTTCGGACGTTTGGCGGGCCGTGTGAGGTGTTGCGTTATCGTGCAACAAAATCACACCGGCGCTCAATTTTCCCCGACGCTTCTCTTTAATTGCTTTAAGCAACCGGTTCAAGGATGAGGAGGTGAAAGCAGCTGTCTCCGGGTGGTTACATAGCTCTGTAGGAGATGTCTACGCATCCGGAATCGAAAAGTTGGTTGACCGTTCCGAGAAATGTTTACAGTCTCTTGCGGACTATGTGGAAAAGTGAACTTACATTGTATGTTGTCATAGCCGTGTTGCCTATGTATAGGTAGTTTCATACATGGACATAACGAGGAAGTGTAACTTATTTATTGATTTGCCCTCGTATATCAGACGTCATGTAACTTTCTTACTAGAAAGTAGATTATATATCTTAGGTTATCTTCCTATCCCCGCGTTTGAAGCGTAAAAGCATTTTGAAAGGACGAGCCGTTCATTCTGAAGCAGTAATACTACCTTTACAAAATATGTTTCGTACCACAAAATTTGGCTTTAAGATTGTTTTTATTGTGGTTACACACTATATTACTGCGAGGTTGAATGTGATTGTATGTTCCGTACCGGTATGTTCACTTAACTTCTTGATTGGAATAATTATTAGCCCTATTACATTCAGTTATTAACTGACTTTTCGGTGGTTCGCGTCTTCATCTTTACTGTGCCTTCCTCGCTTTAAATGAATNTTACATTCAGTTATTAACTGACTTTTCGGTGGTTCGCGTCTTCATCTTTACTGTGCCTTCCTCGCTTTAAATGAAGAATCCTAACATAACACAGTTCTAGGGGAAAAAAACTTTATGGGAGTAATCCCGCTTAAATGCCCTGGAATGAAACTCAATGGTATAAAACGCTATACTTATATTTACTGCATGTATCCAAAATTAATGGCAAAATTCAAAATTTGGACCATATTTCTGTAGGATACCGCGATCAGTGTCCTAAACAAAGGGTGGTTTAGGAAACAGGATTAATTTTTTTCGTTTTGGCGTGAGTGAGTGAAGAAATTTGGATGGCTCTTAACAGCCAGGTCTTGAGAGCCAAAGAGAATTATTTAAGTGAGTTTGGAGCAAAGTTGGAATGAATGGTTTGGGGGAAACGAGAAATCCTCGAGAAAACCCGCCGAACAGTGGCATCGTCCAGCACGATTCCCACATGCAAAAATCCAAGAGTCACCCGTTCGGGGATTCAACCCGCTCGCCTTGATGAGAGGCGAGCAGGGTAACCGCTCAACCACCGTGGCACCTTCGTTTTGGCATTTTAATTTCGTATGGAGAGCTGGCTGATTGTCTTCGAAACAATTTTCGTATTCTTAATAATTGTGCTTGCAAACCGTCTATAGGATTACTGCCAACCACCCTACAGGCATGGATTTTTGTTGTAAGTATCACGTGATTTTATTATAATATTTTTCATATAGATTATATATTTTATCACCATAAATAAAAATTTAATACTTGACGGAATGAATGTTACATGGTTCACTTTAAGGCTTTACAGAAAGTTGTACTTGGAAATTGTTGATCTCTTTGCATCCAGTCTATATCAATAACAGGATCTCTCGTAGTTAGCTTTAGTTCGTTAATTTAAAGTAAGTGGTAATAAATGTGTTTCGTGGAAATACTCAAAAATATATACTTTTAGTAAATCCTATCTACATTGCTACGCGAAGTTTTCGAGCTCCAAGACCTCCTTTCATCCTCCCAACACGTGAATCAACGCGAAAGTCTGTCGACGGAGATTCCCTGCCGAGAAAAGCACATACTTGACTCTCACGTCGATATTTCCTGGTACGTCACGTTCGATGCATCGATTAACTCTCAATGTTTTTCCAATATCATGCTGCGACGCGCATCTCCGTATAGTTTGGACGCCACTAACCCTATCTTCCTCCCCCTCCCCTTCGTGCCATTCAGCCTGCCCTTTCCCTCAGCCAGCAGATAATAATACCCTTAACCACCCCTCCTTCTTACGGGCGCTTAAACGGATCAAAATGCCTCGCCTTATTTATAGGTGACCGGTAAATGAGATACGTGGCCGTAAAGGAGAGGAATAAAAGTTTGATGCTGCTCTAAACTAAGAGAATAAAAAAGTTATGCCGCTGTCTAAACTTGTGGATGGAATTAGCGGATAATTTTAGAAATATCGTCCAGCAAATTGGAAAAATAATGCGTTCGTTGTGGTTCTTAAGAATAATACTTTGAAACCTGTAGTTATTACGTGACTATAAATAGCTTCCTTTCCTTAAAAAAGTTTTAGTTCGCTTTCTTTACTGCAATTACTGTTTTTAATTCCTAAATTTCATCAACATAACAGCATGTCCGTACTTAGAGAAATCTGTTTCTAACGAATATTTCGAAATTTATTAATATTCTACTTTAAATCTTTTCGCAGTGTGACAATCGGAATTAAGTTACATCAATCCAGTAAAAATAACATAACTTTGGAGTATAACATTCTAAAAAATTATTAATCTCAAAAAAATTTTATTTAAAAAAAATATATTGATTGCAACGACTATGTTATGGACATTTCCTCGACCTAAAAACCTACAGAATTCAAATTGTTTACTTGACATTAATAAACTTTTACGGTTCAAGTATTTAATGTCATTAAAATTGAGGTCGATTATTCGTGAATAATATTTAAAATGCTTATACGTTGCCTATAGCTAAGTTTTCCATAATATTTCCCATTCATGTGTACTTCATATTTTAGTTCAAAAAAACCTCACGCTCCTCAAACAAAATTTATGTAATAAGGTTCTTCATACTTAGATTGGCGAACTTCATAAATTTGAGTTTTTCCATTTAGCAATATATTGGATTGTATCTTATAAAATTATTTTTATGCCACCTGAAACGACAGAGTACAGAACAATATGTCATCTAAAAAATATATAATTTAAAATTTCACATTGCAAGAGATGTTCTCTTGATTGTCATATAATGTTTTACAGCTGGAATGAAATAAATTCAATGTCACGACTTTCTTCCTAACAGGAATAACTTACAAAAAGCGTTTAATATGTTTGTGCCTAGTTTTTAATTACATGTAAACCCCTATATTGTTAAGGAAAAGAATATATTAAAAAATTTCGTATTTAGTTCATTAGTGTTACATGATTTATTTCTTATTATTTGTTAATTTTGTGCCCCTTATATTAACAGATGCTTCCTATTTTGCTCAGGAAAGGTAGAAATATGAGATTACCTTCTAGGCGATGAGTGTTTCTGTGTGTATATCCACCCCTATTCCACTGAACTTCACATAGATAAGTCTACTAAAGTACAAAAGCTGTTTCTTTAATAGTTGAAACCATTAATTACAACCTATGCAAAACGAGATACCACTATGAAATGTCTACAGTTCCACAATGTAGCCCCCAGCGTTGTATAGAACCCGTCGCCAGCGATGTGGAAGCCGTTGTATCTACACTGAAAAGCCAAAAAAAACTGGTACACCTGCCTAATATCGTGTAGGGCCCCCGCGAGTACGCAGAAGTGCCGTAAGACGATGTGGCATGGACTCGACTAATGTCTTAAGGTATGCATGAGGCAATTCACACCATGAATGCTGCAG
Organism: Clitarchus hookeri; assembly: GCA_002778355.1. NCBI lineage: Eukaryota > Metazoa > Arthropoda > Insecta > Phasmatodea > Phasmatidae > Clitarchus > Clitarchus hookeri. The sequence goes on from NQII01006427.1 coordinate 95,833, forward strand.
GGCAGTTCACAAATCCATAGGAGTGCGAGGCCGAGTGCCTTGCAACAGCACGTTGCAAGGCATCCCAGATATGCTCAATAATATTCATGTCTGGTGATTTAGGTGGCCAATGGAAGTGTCTAATGTCAGAAGAGTGTTACTGGGGCAACTCGGTAGCAACTCTCAATGTGTGGGATGTCGCATTGTCCTGCTGGAATTGTCCACGTCCGTCGGAATGCACAATGGACATGAATGTATGCAGGTGATCGTACATGATGCTTACGTATCTGTCACCTGTCAGAATCGTATCCAGACGTATCACGCCAACTGCACACGCCCCATATCATGACAGAGCCTCCACCAGCTTGAACAGTCCTCTGTTGACATGTAGGGTCCATGGATTCATGAGGATGTCTCCATACCCGTACACGTCCATCCACCCTATACAATTGGAAACGAGACTCGTCAGACCAGGCAACGTGTTTCCAGTCATCAAGAGTCTAATGGTGGTGTTGGTGGGCCCAGGCAAGGCGTAAAGCTTTGTGTCGTGCAGTCAACAACGGTACGAGATTGGGCCTTCGGCTCCGAAAGCCCATATCAATGATGGTCCGTTGAAAAGTTCGCACGCTGGCACTTGTTGATGCCCCAGCATTGAAATCTGCACCAATTTGAGAAAGGGTTAAACAAGAAGTTACTGGTAACTATAAGTCTGTTTCCCTCTACCTGAGCGGAAATAAATTCTGGTGAAATTCTTAATAGCTTAGCTGGTAGGTAGGCGTTAGTGACTCATAGACACAATATAATTAGAGATGAAACCAGAAACACGCGAAACAGTACCAAGACAATTCTAACAAGCGAGTGGCTTACCCAAGATTCTTATTCAGAAAAACTAGTAAAATTAAGCTAACTTGCAATCAATTGCATCACGGAGGTAGGATTCGGAGCATCAACTTCGGATATAATCAGTTTAATGTTTTGAATGATAGGGTTCACTAAACTGAAATATTTACACAGCCATCATTTTGAAAATCAGTGTCTGAGCCACTAAGAACACATCAGTTTACATGACCTACCATAACGCTACTTCTGTGAAAAATTTGGTGGAAATCGGTTGACTGGTCTCCGAGATATGGTATAAAAACGTTTTTCTTAAACAGGGCTGTCTTACAAAATTGCTTAAAAAGAGGCTCTGTACACAATGTTTCTAATAGATACAGTGATAAAAAACTTGATACAAATTGGTAAATTGTTAAATAGATAAACCAAACATATTAAAATTTTTCATTGGCCGCAATTTAGAAAATAATTGTCTGGCCCCACTTTAACCATGTACTTTACATGGCCTTCTGTATGTGAGCAAAATTTGGTTGAAATTAGTTGAATTATTACGGAAATACGACAAAATGTTCAACTAACTCACCTAACACTATTTTGCAAAAACTCCTGCAAAAGAGGATCTCTGTATGCATAAACGATGCTTCTAATTAATACTGCTTGCGTACAAAATTTGGTTGAATTTTGTTGAAACGTTTCGTAGATATAACAAAACAATCTAAGTTATGTATGTAAACCCCATTAAGACACGCCTGCCGCACATAACACATGTTAATTTACATACTCTGCTGTGGCAATACTTCGTAAAATGTTGTATGAATCAGTTGACTGGTCCTCGAGATATTGCGTAAAACCTCTATTTTTCACGTGACGAACTTAACAAATGAAAGACTAATAGTGTATGTATTAACACATTCGACAATATACAAAATTAAATTTATATCTGTTACATCGTTTCGTAGATATAGCNATAGTGTATGTATTAACACATTCGACAATATACAAAATTAAATTTATATCTGTTACATCGTTTCGTAGATATAGCACACAAAGCTGAAATGTTTGCATAGGTGCCATTTAGAAAATAAAATACTTCGACACATAAAAAATATAAATTAATATGGCCTACTACAATACAACTTCTTCGCCAAATTTGAAAGAATTCGGTTGATTGTTTCCCGAGATATTACATAAAAACTGTATTATTTCATATAGGCCTATGGCTATCTTNTGAAAGAATTCGGTTGATTGTTTCCCGAGATATTACATAAAAACTGTATTATTTCATATAGGCCTATGGCTATCTTATAAAATGGCGGAGAAATAAACCTTTGCATGGACAATTTTAATGGATATATTATAATTCATACTGCCAGCATACAAAGTTAAGTTAAAATTTGTTTAGTAATTTCGTAGATAAAAAATTCTGAGCCAAAATGGTTATATGGCCATCATTTTAAAGATATATGTGTCTTACCCTCTCAAAGTTAATAAGTTTACATGACGTACTGTAGTGCTACTTGATTGCCAAATTTGTNGATATATGTGTCTTACCCTCTCAAAGTTAATAAGTTTACATGACGTACTGTAGTGCTACTTGATTGCCAAATTTGTTATAAATCAGTTTTTTCTTCCCCGGAGATATCACGTAATTTTAATTTGTCATGTAATACTATTTTACATAATGGCGGACCTAAGAGGTTTTGTACTGACGAATTTTATGGTTGTAATATATATATAGCCAGCATACAAAGTTTCATTGGAATTAATTACACGGTTTCGACTATATAACATACAAACAAGCTATAACAGCTATGTAGCCACCATTTTAAAAGTAAGTGACTGATATATCTTAAACATATCAGCTAACATCACCTACTTCAGCACTACTGGTTTACCATATTATGTACAAATCGCTCAATTGTTTCCCGAGATATGAGATAAAAACTTTATTTATTTATGTGACACTATCTCACAAAAAGGAGGGCAAAAGAGGCTCTGTGTAGACACATTTGATGTTTTTTAATATATATTCCCAGCATACAAAGTTAAGCGTTAATTGATTAAATAGTTTCGAAGATATAGTATACTATGCTAAAATAGTTATATATCCGCCATTTTAAAAATAAGTGTCTGATAAACATGTAACACATTTGTACATATCAACTGCCACAGAACTACAACTAAAATTGCCAAATTTGGTATAAATCTGTCACTTGTTTATAAATACTTTATTAATTGATGTAGTTCTATCTTACAAAATGGCGGATAAAATGTTTCTTGCTTAAAATATGCTTATAAAAGATACTGTCAGCATACAAAATTTAGTTAAAATTTGTGAACTGGTATAGTAGTTATACCAAATAAACCTGGCATATGTATATGGCAACCATTTTTTAAATAAGTGCCTAATTAAGTTCACTTAATTATATTTACCTGACCTACAATTGCATTACTTACGTGCCAAATGTGGCAAAAATTGGTTGAGTACTTTTCGAGTTATAATGATAGAGCTTTATTTTTTCTTGTGGCGCTATCTTCCAAAGTGGACCGGCAACAATATTTACCTCTGATTTCAATGCCTACACTATGCAATGGCAACATACAAAATTTGGTTTAAATCGGTTGAGTGGTTTCCGAGATATGACACAACAACCTAACTTTAAAAATGGCTGGCAATTTATAAGCAAGTGCCCGGCGTGGTCGAAAACTATAATAGACAGGTGTTCTTACTTAGTACTTACTATATGTGTACCGAGTTAGGTGAGATTCTATTCCCGCGTTCGAAAATTGAAAGTAGGGACACACATGCTCGGACACAAGCACACACACACACAAAACCATACACACACCTACAGATACACACACATTCACAGCCAGATACACAGACAAGAAAGTGATCTCATAAGCCTTTCTTTTCTTTCAGAAAGTAGGCTAAATCATGCCTGCGTGCCGAACAATGCCACTTTTTTTGGTGTACATATGCCAGTGCTTCCTAATTGAAAAAAATATTAGTTGCCTAACTAAAACCATTGAGTTTCCCAACCTGAGTATAATAAACCTTATCAACGTTAAGGTTTAGTCTACTCAGATTGGGAAGCTCAATGCTTTTAGTTTGGCAACTAGAAATTTTCACCTCCAGGTTGCACTGGTGTAGCATGTTTACCGGAGTTTTCCGTTTTGTATGTAATTAAATGTGTGTAACGTATGATAACCTGGTATTTCTGCTAACTTATTATTTTTTTTACTTTATTTCATCTTTAAATTTATTGTTTCTATTTAATATTTGCATGACAGTTATATTGACAGAATTCTTTGTTATTTAGTTACTCTATGTGCTTGTAAAGTTTTGCAAATGACTGTTTATTTTATTGTTTACGTCTTTGATTGNGTAACGTATGATAACCTGGTATTTCTGCTAACTTATTATTTTTTTTACTTTATTTCATCTTTAAATTTATTGTTTATATTTAATATTTGCATGACAGTTATATTGACAGAATTATTTGTTATTTAGTTACTCTATGTGCTTGTAAAGTTTTGCAAATGACTGTTTATTTTATTGTTTACGTCTTTGATTGNTTTGTTATTTAGTTACTCTATGTGCTTGTAAAGTTTTGCAAATGACTGTTTATTTTATTGTTTACGTCTTTGATTGCAGTATTAGCGTGTAGTGTGACCACAGATTGAAATATTTTCAGAATTGTTAAATTAACTTAATGTTTTACTGCAATATTTTAAGATAGCAGTGTTAATCAGATTTCTAAAAGAAATGTATTTACATGTAAACGTTGATCGATAGTGGGCAGCATAGTACAATATGTAATATTTTGCAAGGGAATTTTTGGAAGTGCTTCGCCTATTGTTCGAGGCAAATTCAAACTGGACTGTGTTGAGAAATTATCTATCTACTTGGAACTTCTAAGTCGGCGTATTTAATCCTGAAGCTCATCGAAAATATATTGAAAAATGTTTATTTATTGTGGATACTATAGTCAACACTTATTCAGGACATTATTTTATGATTTTATGTCGCCGGTGTGCGAGTGGCGTAAAAGTATAATGCTCAGATAGTCAGTTTGAACAAAAGGGCTCTCTGAGTTGATGCATGTCCTGTTTGATAGAAATTTAAAATGCTATCATGAACCACTAGAACTTCTTGCTTCAGAAGAACTACAATTACTGTTAAGTAAAGACTGAACTATGTTGCAGATGGCAGCAACCCGATATAATATGATTTCTCTAATTTAGTCTTCAATAATTCAGCATGGCCCTTTATATAAAGCTTCCCTAGTAAAATATGCCCACACTTCCTTCAGGAGTATAGATCTCTAAAGCTTCTAGCTAAATATTTTATAAATCTGAGCAGCCGTGGCAAGAAAAGGTATTTGTTGACTAATGGAGTAGAACCAAGTGAAACATTCTTGTTTATTGGACATTGAATAATACTTTCCCTAGTGTGAAAATATTAACTGACGCTGCCAAATGTCAAGTGTAATTATAATTATATCCTGAGTTGAGCGTTTTGAAATTGAGCTACATGTAATCATATATCTGAACTTTGATTACTTATGTTCCTTCATCAAACTTTCAAATGCGATAATTAAACTNAGCTACATGTAATCATATATCTGAACTTTGATTACTTATGTTCCTTCATCAAACTTTCAAATGCGATAATTAAACTCTCCTCAATAATTGAACTGCTTTATTTATTGGTAGTTTTCTCTAATTACCTCTTGTTAATATGGTCATTCTACTACAAGTTTTACTATTATTTCCACTACAATACACAAGTTACCTATATGACAACTTGGTCCGTTAACAACTACTCCCGAATAATCACACACGCCCCAATACACACGTATAATCATTTCAATGGCAACACACGTGGTGCATTAATATATAACACTGAATTCATATCAGTAGCGCCGTACGGGGGGCCTAAAATATCCCAACACATTTCATGGGATAACTGCAATGTTCATAAAATAAATATGACTAGGTCAAAATTTCTCATTTTCAGGTAAATAAAATACACTTTGTTCTTAGCACTAGAGTGGAAAGTTAACGAAATATGACCACAGTCGTAGAACTGAGTTTAGCTAAACATTTGCTAACGCCAATTTTTTTTTAATATGACATCTTAATCGTAAAAAAAGTAAAAATTGTTAAAAATTTAATTTTTGTCGCTTTTCTGCGCAGCTAGCGTTAAGGAAAATGAGAAAAATTAAATTTCGCACTTAAATTCGAAACTTTTTGCGGTTGAAATAAACTTTTCTGTGAAAACTCAAAGCAAAAAACAGTTGTATTTTTACTGCTTGTTCTTGTGAACACTATTACAGTATGTGAAGAATAGTTACGAAATAAAGTTTGTACTTAGAATTTTGACTGGGGTAGTATGTACCGCAATTACAGCCACACGAGTTTTAAACACAAATAAATAAAATTTCTTTATTTACCGACAGTTTAAAGGTGACTTTTTTAGAACGCCAGCGCACCTTGCGGCGGAAATGTTCCATATACCAAAATCCACCATAAGAAATCTCGTTTATTCCTAATCTGAGTAGAATAAACCTAAACAGCGTCAAAATCATAGGCATTGGCTGTGTTGTCGCGTCACAGTATGATTGCGGCAGAAAATAGTTCCAACCATATTTTATAAACAATAAATTAAAACTTTATTTAAATATTAACTTGCATCTAATACTTTGTAACATTAAAATCATATTTGCGTATACTGAGTACATGTGCTTGCAGCTTCGAATTTTTTTTTTTCGTTATTTGGCTGTGAAGTAAAAAAACGCATTAAGTAACCAGTATTACGCAAAATGGCGGACGAGGAGGGTTCAGATGAAGTGTCACCAAATATCGAAAAAAAATTATAAAGAGGAAACCATTTACAAAGCAGGTGGTAAACCGTATCAATAAATGCATTTAATTCTTAAGTGAAAATAATTACCTACTGTTATGAAGTGATCAGGCCTTAGCTGGACGGCTTGCCTGATCCCACCTTCAAACATTGAACCAGGGCACGAAAGTATTTGCAATAACACCTTGCGAAAGACAGTTGCAGAAACCCCCCTCCACCGGCAAGTAAACGGGGCCGAAAATATTAAACAACGCTCCCGATATAGGCCAGCGTAACACCAGCAGTGGCGTCTTTTGTCGTCGGGCCATTGGAGCGAGAAGACCACTGAAGAAGTGTGTGTGTCCGGCCGTCGTAAAACCGCCTCCTAAAACCAGCCTCTGGCAACATGAACGAGGTGGGGACTTGCCAATTACATTGTAATAGTAATGGCGTGAGGTATTAATACTTAATAAAAATTAATTAGCATATTGGTGTTCCATTTAAGCTCCTCGATCAATAGTCACGTAAATAATTATTGTATAATCCTTATGTCCAATAATCCCCATCTTAAACTGTTGTGCTCTATCTAATTATGACTCATTATTTAGCTACGCCCATAGTCCCTTTCAGGTATGAATTGACCTAAAAGTAAATTCAAACACTACACTAAAAATACTTTATAAAAATTAATATTTTGTAACTTAAGGTAAGGGCAAAGGGGTTGTGATCCCAACCGCTGACGCATGTGCTGTTGGCAGGTAACACAAACCATAACCTCCAAGCGTGTGGGCATGCGGAGTGACACAAGCTGCCTGCCACCTCGGAACTGATAGAGCACAGGACCGCGGCACCTGCGAGCTAGCAGAGCGTAATAATGAACGACAGCAATCACTTCAAACGATCTTGCAGTGCGACGTTGAAGGCGTGCTCCAGCCCAGCAACAGGCTGTCACCACCCACACTGTAGAGGACCTTTAGGTCGCTGGGGATGGGAGTTCCTGTTGGCTTCGGTGTCGTCGAGAAGGGGCAAGACTCAGCGGTTGTCGTCGGCGTCTCCGTGGGCGGTTCTGGCTGCGTTGTTGGCGCCGGCCCGTCGACAGCGAGTTTTTCCGGCTCCTACTGAAAACTACAAGAAACTCACTATTTAACTGACAGGCTTATTTCTGTCATTAACACTTCGATTGCTGCCGACGTAATATTATGTCGCCTGTATTTAACCGACATGTATGGAGTTTGCATTCTTTGAAGACATGGGCGAAGAAATATTACTGTGGTGTGCCTAATATACGTCCTGTAACACAATAACAACGCGTTGTAACAAGTATGCCCATAGGACCATCTTTGCTTTTTTTGATTCCAGGAATAACCCCGTAAGTTTGTTACAATATTTTAGATACATCCGGTTTATTTGACACTATGCGAACTAATTTTTTGCTTGGCTGGAACAAACCTTCCCTCAGTGTGATGAAAATACCGAATCATTCGAAAGACAACACTCGTCATGTTTTTAAAGTAAACTTAAAATGTTGATTTGTACAACATGCAGAAAAGTGTATTTTAACACAAATTTTGGTTTGAACTGAATTGTTTATTGAAGCTACTGGAGAGGCATATTGCACTTTGTTTGAAATCCGACTCTTGGTTCACCTGTGGCAAAGTTTGTAACTTCTGACTGCGTTGAAGTTAAATGCTATGTCAAAAGTTTAAATTGAAATGCGATACGGGCGAAGCCAATCAGACTCTTGTAACGGTTATTTTATTTTGTATTAAATGGGTTCATTTTTATTCCTGTCAACTTTCGTCTGGGATTGTAGTTGGTGTATTATACTACCATTGCAACACACGTCGGAAGTTAATAATTTAGTTTGTGTGTATCTGAATGCTAAATAAATAAACGGTTTGAAAATCTCTGGAATTAAAATTAATCTATGGATGCAAACTGATTCAATTTAGGTGAGAGATGAGATTATTGGCAGATAAACGCTAACTTTTAAATATTATAATTGACCATAAGTACACTTGATTGCAGATATACAATAGCTTTTTTCCGATTTCATCAGATACAAATTACAAAGTATCGTAGACGAGCCTTTGTCAATTTAAACGTGAAGACAGCTACGATTTTATGATAAAATTTGACGCAGAGCCAACGCAAAGTTAACTTTACGATCCCCAAGTTGTCTTAAATGTGAACTGGCCTTAACGGCATCTTATTGGTGACTACCGGCGAGATGAACATTTAGCCACTCTCTGGCGGGTTATTAGGCAACGAGGATTTTTTGGCTGGTTATTGCGACTCATTGAGCTGAAACATTGAACCAAATAGGCGTCAGACTTCCCAAGACATATCTCTGGCAGCCACAAATTACGAGCAAGCAAATGCGCACATTCGGACCATTCACTCACGATGTCAAATAAAGAGGTCGCCTTGGACATGGAAGCTGATTTACTACTCATGTTCATACAGCAGGAAAACATATTATATTGAAGTACGTCCTTTGTTCCATTATGCACTGGGAAAAGAAAAATACTGACGAGGCAGTCATTATGATAATGAATAGTTACAACTATTAATAAACAAAGAAAAATATTGATTTCTAAAAAGTCTGTCTATGCTAATTGTGCAGGCAAAGCTTCAATTTAAAAATATTCAAGAATACTTTTAAAAAAAAAAAATTAATATGTTGTGATTGAAAGAAAGTGTTGATGTTCACGATGAGTTTTGAAACTAAATAGCTAACGTAGAGATTTTCGTATTAGCCTACATCACTTTGTTTCATCCTGTTATTTACGACAGGCAGTCAGGTCCGAATTTAGCTTACCCTTGCATTCTTATGTAACTTGGCCATTTGAAATTACATAAAGTTTGCGGTACGCGAAGAAAGACAACAACAGTAATAAAATAGTACATATTAATAAAGAAACATAATCTGTTCGATTCACGTATTTTTAAATGGCTGTCTAACCTGTATCAAAATACCATATTTCGTGAATAAAGGAAGTACGCTTTTAGCGTTGCTAGGATTTAGTTATTTTGAAGTGCTAGAAAATATCTGAAATTCCAACTGCACTGAGTTCTCGGTGTAGTTGAAAAGCACTTTTCACAGCTCGGAGCAGTATCTGCAAGTTTCAGACTGTAAAAATAACTTGATATACGCCATATTAGAGGGAGAATTTTAGAAATAACACCATAAAAAATGTGTAATTTTACACAAATGTATGTGGCAGCAGAAACTCCACAGAAATTGGTGTATTTTTACACCTACTTATGTCAATGGTTTTATTTACTCTGCGTCTAAGTAAACTTATCCTAAAGGTTAGTAAACTAGTTTATACTCTGTATAACTAATTTTAAATAGAATGGCGTGAAATTACAATCAGTGTGGAGTAGAAAATAAACTGTAACATTCGTGTATTTTTTCTCCATGGTAAGTAAATTTACACATAGTCGCAATTGTAATTTCACCACAGTGTATGTTTTTTTTTATTTTATTTACACAAAAGTCAAATCACGTATTCATTGGTATTATAAATACACAATTTATAAATATTTTCCACTGTTTTGCCAAGTAATTCTACCGTCAGTATCAGTTATTCCACAACTGCATCGTGATAATTTGCATACTGTGAATGTGTAGTTTTACAACGTTCACTTTATTGTACTCCTTTCTCTAATTTCGTATTTCTTACACAGTTATAAAAAAAATCTTCAAAATATTGATAATAATTGATGTCGCATATGTAATTAGTAGTTATATGCAAACGGCAACCATACACCACCAGCGGAAGTTAAGCTTCCGTTCTTAACACACAAATGAAGTTTGAAGTAGTTCTACTCCCTACCGATAGATCGCATGTTTTAATAAATACTTGTAGTTATCTTTGAATTCCTAGTAACATTAGTGTAAAATAGCAAATACTGTAGTTACTCGTTTTAGCAAATTAAATATAAAAATGTAAAATTACCGAAAATTCGTATGTATGATTATGGGTTCACGAATACTCCAGAATGCAATGCAAGTTTACACGTACATGGTCATTGTAAAAATACACATTGGAAGGTGTACAACTACACTGACATTGAGTGTTCATACAAATACCTTGTGGCAGCAAAAATACACAATATAAGATTTTAGTACAGGGAGTGGGTGTGTTTTTACACATACTTCAAAATATGTACAACACCAACATTATGTTTACAAAGCCATACATGCATGTATTTTCATCAAAGACTCTCTGGATTCTTAAGAAAATTTGTATAAAGTTACACATGCGCTAGTTGTTTTTTTTTTTTTTACAGATTACACAACAAAATTTCTAAGTACCAAAAATTGGTATGTGTAAATTTACATTTATTTTTTACCGTGAAGGTAGCACACGCCGATATGAAGGTATTATTGGATTGGGACTCGCTGTATGAATGACATGAAAGGAGGCCCTAAGATTAAAAATTGACGGAATGCAAAGAAAATGAAGGTACAGTGCCTTGAGGAGATCTAACCGGATATCGGGAAAATCCGGCCACTCTTTTCATACACAATTCAAATTCAGGTCCGCCACGTATCGAATCCGACTCGCTGTTATAAAAGGCGAGCGTGCTAATCGCTCGCCTATGTCACTGTCTAGGCCACGCGATAAGAACCCGAAAGTATTAAAATACAAGCATTTATCCCTCTTTCACGACAAAGATTGTGCAACTTCTTTCTCTCAGGGTGAGAATTCGCTCCCAAAGGCGGGTTAACAGCTGCAGATTTTGGTCAGCATATGAATCAGTTTGAATAGTGATCACGCTTTATTGAAATGAGTTGAGTGAAAAGATTTGGGTGGCACTTAACAACGAGGTCTTGAGAACCCATGAGGGTGAAATGAGGTGAGAGAATGGAGCAGTGCCGGAATACAAGGGCGGGGGGAACGGGAGATTCCCGAGATAACTCGCCGACCAGTGGCATCCTCCGGCACGATTCCCACTTGCAAAATCACACTTTACTGAAGTTCCACTTATGGGTATTTCAAGAATCAATTTATATATTGGGGAATGCTATTTAATTTTTAAGTTAAAATTACTACAATACAGTCTACAGACTCGTAACCAAACAATAAATTGGAAAAACAAGCCTTTGAAACTAGTATAAACAGAGGCAATGATAGTAAAAAAATAACTTGAGTAACTTTCAGTTACATATGTATATACCAAATTGAGTGAATTTCCCTGCAGTAAAAAAATATCTTAGGTGCATTCCAGTAATTCACGTGTTACTATCCGCAGAATAACTACATATATCATCACTTAGTATAATCGAATGGATTAAAACCACTGACTCTTATTAAGCGTATCATATATGTTTGACGTTAAATCGTCACACAAAAAAAAATTGGTATAAAGTATTGCTATTAAATCCAGTTTGACATCAGTTTGCCATATACATTGAATGGCTCTAATTTTAACGTAATAGCTTGTTTATACCTACCGACAAATTTCGTATTCGGGAATAACCTATGAGGGCGTAGGGTACGTATACAAAAGAGACGAGCGGAAAGNGGGCACTTATACAAAAAAGAGACAAACGGAATGTTCCGGAAGTTCAGTACAAATGGTTTGAGAACTTTTTGACAAAAATGCTGCTTTTCAATGCCTTTCATTGTCCCGGATAACATGGTCGTTAAGGCGCCACGCTCTCTGCCGAGGAAGCCAAAACGGTGACAGTGATAGCCCAGTCAGTCACTAACACACTAACAGTGCTCACAACTTATGAAAACGAACTTGGGTTTTAAGTGGCTCTAAACCAACTCTAAGATCATTGAAGTATCGGAAAATATAAATAAAATCCTGCAGCATTGGCGGCCCAGCAGAATGAACACATTCTATCAGCAAGGGGACAAATAGGTCTACGAAATGTTGTAAACAAGTGGAATTCACTGGAACCCAGAGACTTTGGTCAGTGTAAAATGCACCGGAAATCGCTGTAAGTCCATTGGAAATTTGTTTAACTTAAAATTAAATGCTGAGATGCTGGTCACTCAGACTAGAGAATTTTTCTCTACGAAATTTTAAACGTATTTCACCGATCTGGAGCAAACTCAAATGTTTCAATTTCAGTGTTTATTTTTCGCTCGTAAGGCAGATTCACACAGACGTTAACAAGGAGCTTGTTGCGTTAATTTACGTTAACTCTACGTCAACATTATTGATTCAATCGCAGTTGTATTCACATTGGAGTTAAGATTGAACGAAATATTGAGTTGAGAGATTTGGGCGGCTCTTAACAACGAAGTCTTGAGAGTTTATATTGAATCATCTTTGATAAGGCATAATGGAGTCCTACCAAATAACTTGTATATAAGATCCGGAAATCGCTCATGCATAAATGTGTGTATATTTTTGCATTTATAACTTAACGAATGGCTGTTGTATTTAAAACATTTACATTTTTGGGTCATTAATAACCCAATATCTTATCTAAAGTGATAACTATTTGTGGCCATTAATTAGAAATTATATATTTTTTTAAATCGTTAAAATTAGTTTATCATCCAAACACGTAAAAAATAAACTGAAAACTTCAGCTTCCATTGCAATTGTCAGATGTCCTCAACTAATGTCATAAAACAGAGAGTTGAGGATGAAATTGGAGGGTATAAATATAATTACGCAAAATCAAAACAACGACAAAAATTGTTTCTTGAATGTGACTGGTTGCAAATAAGTTACATTTAGGTCGTTTTGAACTTGATTCATGCTCTCAAGTACAAACTTCAACTTTACGTCCCTCGTAATTCAATGTGAATACGCCGCTGCGCGACCTATACCTGAGCATAACGATACTTCTAAGAACGTGTTATCTTCAATGTGAAACGGCTTTTACAGTTCTCGTCAGCCGTGCACACAGGTATCGCCGTACATTTGATGAGTCCGGATCGATTACGGCTGTTACCCACAATTCGAAATTATCAACAGTCATGTGCACAGAGCCAGTGAACCAAGGGGCTCTAATTGCAACATAACCTTGAAGCCCAGTAGCCTTAGGGCTTTTCTGTGCAAAAAATGTTTTCCATAAAATAATTTTAATCTTAATTTAATTAATTAAATTTGTTATTTTATTTATATACTTACATTTGTTATATGTATTTAATTTTGTATGCATTATATTACAACAAAAATAGTTAACATAATCTACATTATTCATTACGTATTATACAGAAAGTAACAAAAATACATGACAGAACCTCGGGGAAACACGAATGAGCACAGATCCAGGAACGCATCTTTCCCGCACTATAGCTCCCCTTATACAGCTCCGCTTTAACTGTACTACGCGCGGGTTGGGTTGTTTTTTGTGCATTCGATATTACAACATCCCAGCTCGGAGTTTGTGAAGTGAGAACAGAGCACTTTTGCGTTTTCTTGAGGAATATTTCCTTAAGGTTTCGTCACGTATTTGTGTTACATACTGTACTGTATAAGCACTATTAAATATATTGAATTAGAATGTTTAGGAATCCGGGAAATTCACATTATTTGGCAACAAAAAGACGTCACATTCCTATAACTAGCGTCATTTGTTCATAGACTGCCGCCTAGGTGTGAACACATTGCTTTTCTGACAGGGCTGCACACGATTTGAACACATCATTATTAAACGTTTATTCATTGGCGCGGCGTTGCCCATGGCGTATCAAATTAAGTATGGCCCAGCGACAAACCTAGCGCAAATGTGTGCGTGCGTGAAATAGAACTTGTCATCACATAATAACGCGAAATGTGTAGGCCTCTGGTTATATCACTATACAGCATGTTTCGAAAAGAATAAGCCGATTTCTAAACCTCGTACAGTTAATATATACGGAAACGCTATCCTTATTGACATTCAAAATACGGAACGTATCAGTATTTCTTATTGCTTCCGGCGTTGGGAACGAACAATGCCGATTCTNTTATTGACATTCAAAATACGGAACGTATCAGTATTTCTTATTGCTTCCGGCGTTGGGAACGAACAATGCCGATTCTACACTGTAACCAGAAAGTTATCGTTTTTTGTGACAGTTAGCATATGCACGCCATTTAGACCTAATCCAAAAAAACNTACACTGTAACCAGAAAGTTATCGTTTTTTGTGACAGTTAGCATATGCACGCCATTTAGACCTAATCCAAAAAAAACATCAAAAAGTAGCACCAGAAACTTGGAACAATAAGTGTCCCTTAAAACACGCAAAAAGTATTGTAATCGGAGAAAGTTACGTATGTCACATTTTTTAAAGATACAATTTTGCATCCAATTGTTTTACAGAATGAGGTAAGTGAGTAGTAGAGAGTCATGGACTCTAAACTTTTTACTCGTGTTCAAATTTTTCCCGGGATAAAAATATTTTAAATTTTTAATATTACTTTTTTTACACGCAGTGAAACACCCGTGATACGAAAATTAAAAACGTGTTCCCAATTTAGTTTATTTTAAAACGGAACTAGAGAAAAACTAACTAACAAATTTACTGGCAGGTTCTGTGGATTCACGAAAAGTTCCGTGAACCCTACGGGAAGTCCTTTGTTGAAAAAGCATTATTTCCGTAACTCTACGGACAGTTCTGGAAAACTTTTAGCAGTATATTTCGGTAAAATAACGGAAAATTTTAACAGTGTTGGGGGAGTACGTAAAAAAAAGTGCAATTCCCCCCCCCCCCTTTTTTTATCACTTACCCGCTGACGTGCTCAAAAACAGAATCACGGCCTACAGTAAATTCTGTGTGTTTGGGACGAATTCTGCTCTCGTTTTGATATCCGTGCAGATGATGGAGGGCACATAATGTGGTGAGGGAAACTAGTGGAATCACTTGAGTTTGTAATTTGTTACGTAAGTGCATCACATTTTCATTATTAAATATGGATATTTGAAATCGGGTAATTGTTTTTGGAGCACGCTGTATAGTTGGCTGTCGCTTACTGCGGAGCCAGGTGTCGAACTGCATGTCCAGGAGCACATTGGTCTGGCGGGCCTCGCGGCTGCCCTGCGCAAGCTGCTGCTGCGCTGTCGTCGCCGTCGTCACAAGGGCAGGAGGCTGGAACCCCCTCGTCCGAGTTCTGCACGCCCGACGCCTCCTGACAAACACACACACTTAACCTAGCGTAGCACCGCTACAGTGAAAACTACAGTGGAACCCTGATGAAACCATGCATTTGGCTTCTCCTGCAGAGACCACGCATTCAGCACCCCCTGCACAGACAACACATTTATCAGCACTACTATGAAAACTACAGTAAAACTCTGGTGAGATCATGCATTTAGAATCCCCCCCCCCCTTTTTTTTAAGAGACAGCGAATTTAGAATCACTACTATGATAACTACAATAGAACTCTTGTTAGGGCACACATTTAGCCCCCTGCAGACACCACTACTACTGCTAGTCAGTCCACACATTTAGCAATGCAGTTATGAAAACAATATGGAGTCCACGGCAAAGTTAGCACTTTTTAAATAAACCTTCGAAAAAAATTGACTTCCCATTAACGGCATACATGTTACCGTACACACACATTTGGCAGCAAATAAAGTAAAATATTTACAACTCTTGATTTTGTATTGTAAGTGGTATGTTTAAAAGTATCGTAAATTAAGATAGTTTTGGTATGCTTCATAATAAATTATAGTACGAATGGACATACTAGAAAAACTTTTAGGTTGCTAACAATTTAACGTTTTCATTCAACTGACGTATTAATATAATCATTAGACCCATTGCAACGAAAATTTAACATTTGGTGGAAGGGTACAGAATGAAGAGAAACATAGACCGTAAGCAGGGTCTTCGAAAGTGCTCAATTATCCGCGAACCGTTTATATAATCTAGAATCCCTTTTCGCAGTCCAAGGTTTTTCCACTTTCCTGCAGTCAACTCCTATAATTTAAGATCTTATTTTTTATTTATTCAGGGTTAGTTCCCACCCCACTTGTTTCTACACTTTCTGCATTTTACTACATTATTCAAGAGTGGGAGTACTCGGAGAATACCCACCTGTCAATGTTAACGTCCACCCCGTTTCCCACACGCGGAGAGTCTGGGAGTGACAACTCCGTGAATTGAACCTAGATGGGTTCTCAGATGGTGGGTCCCGGCGTTCCTCCTTATGTGAAACTGATCTTGACAAAGACCTAATAACTAGGGTTCATTTGTCGACGAAGTGGCAATGTAAAAGTTTCAAAAAAAATAAACACATGTTACTGTTATTCCACTACTTACTCTAATGTTGATAAATCGAAAAGAAACCAATCACAATGCTAAACAGTTTAAATATTGCGAATTTTGTGCAAAATTAAGACAAGGGAACGTTACTAATACTAGGTACCCCAGTCAAAGTTTGCGTGGAAATTAATACAGTCTCAGGCAGAGAATTTTATTTTTCCAAAGAATGGGGGAATAGCATTCATCTGTAACGGCTTTGATAACTACTTGGGCTTAGCTGTTCATCTGGTCGGAAAATAACATCCTATCTCGTGATGCCGTGGGTGGAGGGCAGCTGTGGAGTGAGCTGTATCTCTCAAGCCAAGAGAGGGTGACGTCAGTCAAGCAGGCTGTTATGATAAAGGGGTTTGCTTATGATTGGAAGGGACTCGGCAGGTAATCCGATGGCCGTAGGCCATTCAGTAAACAGGGAAGGGTATTGGATTGTTGGCAGCAGCTCGAGGCAAATACGCTTATTGGCTGAACACTGCTCAAACGCTACATTTCCCTGCAGGGGTCGTTTCTGGACTGTAGCTGGCAAGATATCTTTGCCTCTTTGTCCGGCATACCTTTGTCACAGAGAAAGAGAAATTATCGTACACAAATTGTTCTATCTCACATTATTTTAGCCATTTCTGACAGTGTCTAAATATATTCGTGAAAGATTATTTATTGTCTGTTGCCAATAGCATTGCTTGCTGACTTAATCTTTGAGATGTCCGTCCTATTCAGCACAAAGACCTAGCGGCTTTGTATTTTTCTTCTGAGTAAATAGCTATGTCTTGAAGGTAATAAACTACTGGCTTGAATAATAGTTGGTGTAAAAATTTTGAGTCTAAAATTGTAGCAGAGTCACTTGACCTTAAGTTACATTGTCAGAACGTCAATTGCCTCAAGTTGCTCAGGTCTGTAAAAATTAATTTTTGGACATGAATTTTTTCAGATTTGTTTTAAATCACAATTTATGTTTTTGTGCAAAGAATAGTTGAGTATACCATTCTCTCTAAAACAAAGACAAAGTTATTTCAAGGGACCATTCGCTGATTACGTACTGACAGTAACGATATTATATGTATTCCGGAATAATTTAGGACGTATAGATCGGGGCTCACCAGTAAAATTCACTACCTATCGCACGAGACTAATGAGCACAACTTCTTATGACATTTTTGAAGGGACATTGTGAACAATAATTTGTCGTCTTTACGCTTGCTGGGCTTGCCCAATGTTTTTTTTTTCTTTGAGGGAAAAGTACTACTCAATTATTGGAAGAACGTTATTATTCAAGTTCAAAACTCCGTAGTCACTGCACTAACCTGTAAGACATGAATAGTGAACTATCATAATTATTACTATTTAGATTAGATTACCAGTTTTCGGACAACTTTGCTATGTTCTAACAAGATAGCTACGTATTCACACAGAAGAAATGCATACGCATGAAAATATTTACATTTTCTATGTTAAATGTAAGAATTTTTTTTCGCACCTGGTATGGTGTGATTTTTGTGATCCTATAACAGTAAATTGTGATTCTGCTTTGTGATTATGCNTTTTTTTTCGCACCTGGTATGGTGTGATTTTTGTGATCCTATAACAGTAAATTGTGATTCTGCTTTGTGATTATGAATAACTTGTGGAAGCTTATTATTTTTATTTGTTATAAATTTTATCACATGTAATATGTGCAAGTATAACAGTATCTGGCACAAATATTGCATAAAGTGGAGAGATTTGGACGGCTCTTAACATCGAGATCTTGAGAGCCAATGAGGATGAAGTGGGGTGAGTATGGAGTAGCGTCGGAATGCAAGGGCGTGGGGGAAACTGGAGATCCTCGAGAAAACCGGCCGACCAGCGGCATCGTCCGGCCCGGGAATCGAACCCGGTTCGCCTTGGTGGGAGGCGAGTAGTTTGACACCATCGCATCCCCACAAATGTAACATAATTAATTTCTTCCGTGCATGACTTTTTAAAAGGTTATTAGAAATAATTACACCACATTTTCAGCAATTAATAAATAACTACTGTCCTAAAAAAGACATGTCTTACAGTACGTAACCGTTTATTTTGATGTGACGCAGGTATCGGAACCACACTACAACACGCGACTTGCGGTCTAACGTATAGGCCACTTACTTGCTGGGAACGAAATACAAATTTGTTTCCACTCTCCGCCTCTTTTTCATGGCAAAAAATAGCGAAACTCTCTACCCCTGCCCAATCTCCCCCGTTCGCACACCCTCAAGCAATCACACCGCTTCACACTGAAACTCTCGCGTTGCGAACAAGACCCCGGCGGGGAGAGAGGGGGTAGGGGTGGAGACGGGGTTGGCGGAGCCATGTCATTTCTATCTTCGACAAAGTTCCATAATTCATGAATCGAGTATTGATCTCCCTCCCCGCCCACCCGACAGCACCGGCCAAACTCTGAGAAAGGGGGATGTGGAGGATGAACATGGCCATGTCGAGGGAGGGCGGGGGAAAGGAGAGAAATATGGAGGGGGTGAAGTTACGTCGGAGAGCGAAGAGGTGCCCCTGTGTCGATGACTGGGTCGATGTTGCAATAAAGCCCTCTCATTTTTCCACCTTCTTCCGCGAGTCCTTGATTCGCCGGTGAAACACACCACAGTGGACTACAAACCAACTCTCAGTGATGACGGTCATGGTTCCCCATATGCACGTGTTTTCGAAATAACGGTCCTGTAAATATTTCAGGTTTGTGAACCCTATTGTTTAAAACATTAAACTCATTACATCCGAAGTTGAAGCTCCGAATCCTACCTCCGTAATAAAGTTGATTGTATGCATCTCTGGCGGGCAACGCATCTATTAGACGTAGTAGAAAGTTGCGTCCATGGGTCCTCGCGATAGTATACGATAAGCTTAGACATTTTTAAACGCAAATTTCCTTCCCTATTTTCCCACACGGAATTCCTCCGGTGAAAACAATACCAAAGTAATGGTAAAATTTTAGGTTTAAGTCTCAATAACAGCATATTATTACCTTATCCAGTCTGAATCACCCTAAGCTGCCTTTTCTTCATCAAACCCATTATAAGCAACTTTTATTTAGCCAGAGAAAACGTATTATAATATATTTAGAAGGCACAGATTCTTTCGCTATTTAATCCACGTACTTACACTGATCCCCAAAATACGACTGATTTAAGAAGCGGTATCATTAATGAATGAACCGACAGTAATAACATTATTACTAGCAATTGTAACATTAGTTACAATACGTTATAGCTCCAGATCACTATGTCAGGCTCATTCAAAGGATGAGTGTCAGCAGCGCTAGTTGTACAATTCAGTATACGTCTTTGTTATCTGCAATAGGACTGCCCTGGCCAAGACTGGACGAGAAGGCGTATACAAGCCAGTTTTAAAAACACAAGCTGTCTCGGGTTAATTTTACGAGAGTAATAAGCGTGTTTGAGAAGTGAACATGTTAAACGTGGGGAGTTGAATCGTTTGAGGAGAGTTAGGTCTGCCTTGTTTTATTTTTCTAATAGACAATATAAACACCAAATTAAAATAGAATAACACAGCATTTCTAACTTTCATGGTGGACTAGACATTATACAAAGTAGCGCAGTTGGAATGTATAATATTATTTTTATCTACGTTGGAAGGTACCTATTCCACCTAAGAATCTATAATGGAAAACGACTACATATGATTACAATTGCCAATGCATGAAAAATAATTCATTACAATTAATACATACTATTGGGATAACCCTGCCTGCAATGCGTTTAACTATTAGACATAATCATTTATTAGGTTGCTGTAAAGGGCATGATATGATTCTACAAACTTGATCCTCTATAACAAAGATCAAAATGTGAGAAATCACTAGTAGGATTATAGGGACTTTCGCACATCGGAACCTAGGACCGGAGCGTCAGAGCTGTACGTGCTCTGTCATCCCGGTCAACTGGTGGCCATATTGGATCCATGTCACCTTGACATTTACGATTAACCCCACAAAACCAAAAATTTCCAAAAAATGTATAAAAAATTATTTTAAAAAATAATTACAATTATTTAAAAATGATTACAAAATTTATTTTTAAAAACTTACATTTCCGGAGGTCCCCCACACACCACTCCATTCATATTCGTTCCACCATCTTGGTAGGTGCAGTTCAGCATAATGGTAGGCGTCAAAGTCACCATCCGCCATTTTGGTCGGTGCAGTCCGCCATCTTGGTAGGCGTCACAGCCACCGTCCGCCATCGTGGTAAGTGCAGTCGTCTGCCATTTCGTTCGGTGCAGTCCGCCATATTGGTAGGTGCAACCATCCGCCATCTTGGTCGGTTCAGTCAGCCATCTTGGTAAGCGTCACAGCCACGATCTACCATCTCGGTTTATTAGTTTGTCATTTGTTTATACATTACTGGAATTTGTCTCTCACCTTTGTTCTACCACCATCTTAGATTTTTCGTTTTTAATTTGTTTTACATTGCAGGTGCTGCCCCCAGCACCGCACACCCAGCAGACAACTGACCCCATCCACTCCCCCTTCCAATATATTTAATTGCTCCGCCAATGTTTCTTATTACTCGGGTGTTTTCGGAAACCTTCGTTCCGACCAATCAACGGCCTACTTTAATCGTGAGGGCGGACTGCTTTTTTACCCTTAAAACTCTTTATAAGACTCACCCCGAGCCCCCTCGGGTAACCAGTCATTTTTCTCGCTCTTAGAAATGTACGCGTGTTGTCCGAGAGGCCATAATTTCCTACCGACCATTTTGGCATTTGGAAGGGTGCATCGCTAAGTGCTTTGGACAAACGGAACGAGTTACCTTACCTGCCGAAAGAATTTCTCCTGATCTACGCACCTTACGAAATTTCGACCGTATTCAAGTATTTGCCGGCCTACCTGCAGCAGGACGAAGATATACGGGACTGCCTCCCATGCAAGGAGTGTTTCGAGGGCTGCACCACCTCGGTTCCCAACACACCGCATCGCAGGGGTTGGTGGAAGGCCCGCCAAGCAGCCCTCGCGACGTCAATGCCTGTGGAAGACGACGTATCCATTAAGACGCCCTTCCTCCCCATAGAATACGCCCCCGTGCAAACTATCTACACGCAATCTTTACCTGTGGAAGATGTTCCCCTTCCATAAATTTACTGACAAGCAATACCCAGCGAGAAAACCAACCCAGAACACAGGTGTCCGATGTGTATGGACCGCGATGAAGTTTTAAATGACTTTGTAAAAAAATTTTGAATCTCGGTGTGTGCATGGGAACTTCATTTTTTTTATATAACAAAAATCGTATGAAATATTTTGCAACATGGGTTTTCTCTCGTTGGACTCGTACACCATCAAGCAGATTGTCATCTCTTACAGTGACGAAGACGAGAAAACCAAAGTTTTCACTTTTTTACCGCCGTGTTCATGGAAGTACCTGGACACCACGCAACACGCGTATCACCTACAGACGTACGAAACGCACGGACTAAGGTGGGACGAGGAAAATATTCCGTACGAGGAAATTCCGGCAATGCTGGACTCTGCCATAATTCTCTATTACCCTGTGTATGTGTTTGGAAGACGCCAAGGGTCAGCGATTCGCAATGCGTGCTCCATCAGAATAAACATTGAAGACCTTCACGTTTTGACAGCTCGTCGAGACGTACGCCAAAAGACTTCACAAGTGTAAAAATCAAATATATTGCTGTGCTGCATGCAACTCCGAAACCCTAAGGCTGTGCAGTTATGATAATCTGTGGTACATTAAAAAAGAACTACAAGAAACCCATGGTACATTAAAAAAAAAATTTCATGTGTAATGTCCTCTAAAACTCAGAGAATAAACACGTGTAAAAAAAGTATTCCTTGTATAAATCAGAAGAAGAAGAATATTGTGGTGTGTGTGTGCATAAGAAAATATGTTTAAAAAAATTTTTTTTTTTATCTCGTGTTATGTTTTGCTTACGTAAGTTAAAAAAAAACACTGTTGGTAAATAAAAGAAATATTTAGTATATATCAATTTTGTTCTAATTTAAAGGAACTAAAAAAAAATTAAATGTTCAATGAGACTAACCGTCACTAAAATAATGTATGATATATTTTATATGTATGAACGTAATTATTTATTTAAATAAATTAAGGATTAGAAGTAAAACACTTTGCAAATGAAGGCGGCCTCGAAAATTATCTCTAGATGTGCTGTGTAGGGGCTGCAGAGATGGCCATAGTTAAGGTTGGCACCGCATGAAGTAATCACGTCTTGGCAGCCGTGCATAAAACAAACTTTGCTCTTCCTTCTGAACATGCAGCGGGCGGGCGCGGGCCCCCTGGAGCCTGGGACAGGAGGCAAGCAGCTCGCTCGCCTACAGCGCTGGGTTCCGCTAGCTACATTAAATTTATTATTCCAGCAGATATAGATTGCTTATTCATTTTTATGTAAAACTTTAATACATTGTAAAACGTATTCACTAATGCATATTTATTTTATCATACAAACTTTAATATGCCGGAAAAAAGAAACACACTTTTGTCTTTAGCCCATTCGAGAATACACACAAGGCACACTGAAAGGAGGGTCCAGGTTAGACACTTGAGAAAAATATACACGTTACCATACTGATTCGTAAAAAAAAGACAAAAAATTCCTTTAAAAAATATAACTCCCTTCACATACATTCCAAACAATATAAAAAAAAACAAAATTAAAGACAGCGCAAAGGAAAAATATGATGTATAGAAGAAGTCTCTGCACCGTCCATTCATAATCAGCTTCATGTTAGTTATAAAGACCTGGAATATTTCGCATGCGAAACATAAATTATAGAATAAATATTTATTATGTCGGTCACATCAAATGTAAAACAAAAACAGTGCAAAAAAAATTTTATGATCTTATTAGTACAGCCAAAAAAAAACATCCATACGCCAAGTTAAGAATATATATGTATGAAACACTTCAAAGTTTTACTTCAACTTTAAACATTTAGATAATTAATCTCGCACCCATGTGTACATACATAAGAGCCCACAGGCGTTGGGGAGGGGGGGACAACAGGGATATAAATGAAAGAACTAGCTTCTCAGCACACATGTAACGATTTATTATAATAAAAATTATATGTTAACAGTAAATGAAATTTTAGCTTGGTTTTTACGCCAAAAGTCTTTCTCGGTGATCCAGTAGTCATCACGTTTGTAGTGTCGAAGCCACCGCACGTACGCATGACCATTACATCGTTTCAGCACCTTCTCGACCGAATATACGTCCAGATCTCTTCGGTGTAAAATCCGCCAATGATGGGTTCGCCGCATAGGTCCTCGAGGTAATACATGTGTGTGTATGAGTGTCGTGTATGCATCACCTTGTACAACTCTGCAGACCAGTTCTTATGAAAGCTTTGTGGAAAACTCCCCGTTTTTTATTTAATCCACACCAAGTCACCGATCTTCGCTTTAGGCTAGCATGGGTTCCTCCTCTTCGGAATAGCATACACGGTCTGAACCAGGGAGTCGTTTTTCATGTCTTCGAGCTTCATGCGATTGATAGAATGAACTGCAAAATTGTCCTCGCGAATAAATTTTGAGAGAGTATCCAACCACTTGTAGTTTCCTTTCGCCGTGAAATGTCTCCACAGTTTAGCTTTGAGCATCCTGTGAAAATGCTCGACGATGATGGCCTTGAACCAAGAGTATGTAAAATAATGATCTGTGCTATACTTTTTCATCAGTGCACGAAAAGATGGATTAAAATATTCTTTACCATCGTCAGTGTGGAGATTTTTCTGTATGCGTCCTTTGCGCGACATATCCGCCACAGCTTTCGTGACGTCGCGCGCATTCTTCGACTTGAGCGGCCTGGCTCAGACATACTTGGAAAAAGTATCGATCATAGTCAAAACGTAGCGATGACCTTTATTCACACGAGCAAAGTCTTGCGTTTCGATCAGGTCAGATAAGAAAGTATCATCCGGCCCTTTCATGACGTATTTTCTGGGTAAGTAATTTATCCTAGCGTATTTGTGCAGCTCGTCAACAACTGCATACTTGCTCATTTCGAAATGTAGCCCGCCTCCGCGAGTTCTTCGATGATGAAAATTATTTCGTTCGTATGCGAGTGGTTTCCTGCTTCCTGTGAATCAATCGGAAGTCTCTGCCTATCTACTAACTCATTCAGATCATACCAATACTGATAGTCGATTTTTTCTACGCTCTCCAATTTCTGAGTCAAACCCGAACCACCATTTTCACGTACCCTAGAAAAAATTCCGGCTATAAGGGGAATTTTTTGTGCCGTGTCTTTAAATCGATGTGATGCAGGGTTATTCTCGGCGCAATATGCGCGACTTAGCTTTAACAAAAGGCTGTGCTCGCGCAAATCCGATTCGGTATAGTGTCCAGGGCGCCTACGAAACGAAAGTTTGCTCAATCCCTGAGTGATTTTCACCTTGCACTTGCCTATCTGCAGTACATCTCCGGGAAAAAATAAAACTTCCTTATTTCCAAGCTACCATTTTCCACCACTTTTCTGCAAGCCATAAATCTTGTCGGCAGTACGGTCAGAGTAGGAAGCGATGTAATGAGATAGAAGAGTTCCCACATCGGGTCCATGCTCTCGTTTTCGTTTCCGTTCTCGCGCACGCAGCAAATCTATCAGGGACAAATCGTCTTCGTCGCTAGTGATACTACCTTCCGATTTGGCCAATTGCAGTCTTCTTTTCCGTTTACGCATCGGGGTGGGTTCTTCCACCTTGATTTCACGTTTGATTTCAATCCAGGCATCGTCGGCGTCACTCAGTTTTCTTTTCTAATTTCATCTAGCCGGAAGGATAATAGGTTTTATAGCTTCCTCCCTTTGATTCTCGATAGTCAACCTGGTGCACATATCCAAACAGCATGGCATTTTACACAAGGCCTATAATCCTAACTGGTAGGCAGAATTCTACAAGCTTGTTCGCATATGGCATTTGTACCCATGCATGTATTACTTGGAGGACCTATGTGAATCGGTCCATACAGAAATGGCCTCAGTCACTGTTTTATATAAATTGAGTTATCACAAGATTATATTTCTGGAAGGTTACCCACATTCTGCGATGAAGGGAACTTAGTCCCACGCTTTGAATGTGGTCAAACGACGCATCATTATCGCAGCTGCATAGAGAAAGTGACTTGGTCTGTGACTGAGGCCATTTCTGTATATACCATTGGCAGCACTACACCAGTCAACTCGCGAAATGCGTTTCGATTTTTGTTCCTACCGAAGATCAGCTGATGTTTATAGTGTTTGTCGTTCGTTAGTGAAAGGTGGAAGAAGGTGTCAGGTGCAAGAAGAGACAAAGAGATCTGTTATCATGGAGTAACAACAAAATTAAGCACGTAAGAGTCAAGGGGCAGGAATATGTTAGTAACAAAGGTGTTGTAGTCCTGGCAAAGGAAACAGGACCCCCATGCAGGTTAATGATTTTGCTATTCAAATTAGAGTTCCCGTTGTCACGCATTTATATTACATGTATGTATGTACATTTACTGCACTGCNATTTATATTACATGTATGTATGTACATTTACTGCACTGCACTCAAAGCAGTAAAAACCTACATTAATGCCATGAACTAGCGTTTATGTTTGTGCGCCTCAGGCAATTTGATACGTTTTCGTAATGTTCATAATAAACAAACAGGTTTTTTTTTTCGCTGTTCTTATAGCTGCAAGAGGAGAAACTGGTGTTCTGCAAGTGCAGACGATGATCAACTGCACATTATTGCTCTCTTTCGTGACCTAGCAACTTAATATGAGCACGATGTATACCTGCAGCCCTCACAGATGCCTAAGATGTAAAACACCGCCGACCAAGGAATGGAGATGAAGCTAGGAGGAATGCCCAGTCCTTCAGGTACCATGCTGTAGAAGGTGATTCCAAAACTGAGGTATTTCTCAAAGCATTTCTTGCACTCCATGTTGCAACTATTAAGCCCATTGAGAAGATTGGAAATTTGTTGTAACATGGAAAAAGCCCAAAGGACTAGCATGGAAAAAATGCAAGTGGGAATGTCCTTCCANATTGGAAATTTGTTGTAACATGGAAAAAGCCCAAAGGACTAGCATGGAAAAAATGCAAGTGGGAATGTCCTTCCATGTGCAAGGTTAAGGCTAATCAGAGAGGATATACAAAAGTCTCCTACTAATAAAAGCCACTACGCGGGAAAACAATCGACATATTTGAATGCTAGACTGAATGTCAAAACCATGTACCAAATGTTTACGGAGAAGCGCCCTAATATAAAGGTCAGTTACCAGTTATATCATTAGTTGTTCACAGAAAACTTTCACCTGTCGTTCGGAAGGCCACAAATTTACTGTTGTTCAGTTTGTGAGGAGTTAAAAGTAAAGATTCGTAGCCTTCACCTGAACGATGGTGAGAAGAGATTTTCAG